>ML262364.1:0-38323 GCA_005239495.1 Nicotiana undulata
GGTTCTAAAAATATGCGATCTATTTTAATGCTAGTTGTTAAGCAGTTGATGCTAAGTGTGATTGGAGAAGATAGAGTGAAAGCAATATGAAATCGAAGATAAGCAAACCAAGAGGCCTCAAATTGGGCATTCGATGTTGGCCTCGAGGGTTCCTTGAGATCGAGGTTTAGGGCTACCATTGGACGGTCGATGAAGCTACAACAGTTTTATAGGCTTCGGAGTATGCTATTTATGATCAATAATGAGCTATAGATGAAGAACAATTAATGTAAAGCGATAAATGTAAGTAAATGAGCTGACATGGAGAAATAGGGAATGTTTGAGTAATGAAGCAGAGAATGTTCTTGTTCCTTGTATTGAATATTGTTTGTAAGAAGTAATAAGGGACCCCTTTATATAGGAGGGGAAATCCCAACATAGTACACTATCATTTATTACAATGATTTGCAAATGATACAACTAATTAATGTCTGGGTACGGATTTGTACTTTGTTGTAGACCCGGTCGCGCTTGTTCTTGGGTCGTTAGTTTATGGCTGTCATCGATCTGCATTGCCTCGAGGTTGGTACTCGGGGTCGGGCCTTACTTGACACTTCAAGCCTCTCGCATATGGTTAACAAAATTCCAGAATGAATTTAAAATCGGTCTTCCAAATTTTAGCCGTGTACAATATATATATATATATATATATATATNGCCGTAGTAGGCTCGCTCATAGGCGCTCGACCATACGAGGCTCTGTATCTCGTCTATTCCGGGCTCGCTCATAGGCGCTCCGCCACAGTAGGCTCGGTATATAAATTACCATCTGATCAGAGGTTGCCCAATAGGGGCCTGCCTACTGATTATTACTCGATGGTGGTGAAAATACTAAAATATTATGTGTGTGTATGTATATATATATATATATATAATATCTCCTCTCTTGACTGGAAAGAGACAATACTCAATTGAATATAAAGTCCCGATAACGGAGAATACTGTAACTTATAAGACTTGGATAATGTATGTAAGTTCGAGAGTATGAACTTCTCTTTATGCCTCGTTATAAAACACATGTAATGACGAGATCATGCCAAAATGAAGGAAGGGCTTAGCCTTAACATACCTGGGCCGATTATCTTTACAATCCCTCTAACACACGTCAATTGCGACAACACGTAATGGCGGATCAAAGCAGGGGAAAATCCATATGATATTATTGAGAAAGATTGTACCAAGATCCCTTAGAATTGCAAGTCACATTGCTATTACATTGCAGGGGTTCATAAGAATTCTTGTTTGAGAATTTCCATCCGCTACTTTGTTAAATCTCTAACCCATCTCCATTTAATGAATTAGGGAGATTGATTTTTATGTTATTGAGTTGGTCCCACTTAAGTAAATATGAATATTCCCATAAACAAGATTCAAGTGTTGAAAAAAATACTACACACTTAAACATTCAATACAAAGCATGGAAATGGAGAAATGAGCATAAGTGAGTAAGAATCTCAACCCAAAGCTTCAAATCTTCAAGACCTAAGTTTGTGTGCAAGAACCCTAGCTCCAAAGCTTGTCTTCTCTAGTCTAAGGACTGAATAAGCCAAATATGTTCCAAAGATCTGCTAGGTCATGTATTAAATGACTTGGGGGGCAAAGACGTAAAATTCCATTTCTGCCCAGAAAACATGCTATGCGATCACGTATAGGAAAACACATTCGCGTAGAGTAGTTGACCAGTGCTGACCAGCTTTAATTCTCCGTGTTCGCATAGCTTCCTTATCTTGGACTTCTGCGATCGCATTGAGTAAAACTGGCTGCAACCCTTTTTGCCAATTTAACACATATTGACTTGTTTTGATCTGTATCTTCTCAAAACCATATGATACCTGAAATATGCTAATAAACCTCAGAAAATGCCTTAGTTTCTCAATAAAATCATACAAAAGCCTAAGTATTAAGAGGAAATAAGTTATTATCACACGTGTGCCTGAAATCGGAAACAATACAAAAAATACGATGACCCATAACCTATCGAGTACAAATGTACGATTAGATTCCAAAACTGTGTCCAAATCGGTGCTCAAATCATTTAAATACACTCTCTTAAAGTGTAGACAAAACCGCAAATTCCATCTAAAAATTCCATATGTTGAGGTTAATAATCATGTAGATTCATGAAATATAATCACAAATAGGTACAAAACACTTATCCCAAAGTCTTGTGTAAAACATCTCCATGATAAATCTCCCATCTCCAAGCCAAGAGTTCAAAATATGAGAAATGAGCTCGATATCCCAAAATATACAACTTATAAAGTCTGCCTAGGGGTACCTTTCACGATCGTGATAGGCACCTCGTGATCGCGAAGCACAAAATGTGACGTGCCACACTGCCCTTCTTCACGGACGTATCGTGAATGCTGACACCTCCTCCGAACATGACCAAGAAAGACCCAAGCGCCTATCCCGCTGCATGAATGCGACAAGTTCCACGCGAATGCAGTGACCTCCATGCCCATACCCACATGAACGTAATCAATCTGAAGAGAACGCAATCCAAAAAGTCATCCATATCACTTTTCTCTTTGGGAACGCGATACCCGATTCGTGATTGTGGTGCTTACCTGACACCGGCCAAAATTGGCAATGAAATATCACTCGAAATGGTCCGAACCATCCTAGATCTCACCCGAGGCCCCTAGAACCCCGTCCAATCATACCAAAAGCCCATATACAGTAACCAAAATTATCCAAGGGCTCTAAGAACCACACCTAACATCAAAACCAATAGTTAAAGATCGAAATCATTGTCTTAACATACAAACCTTAAAAATTCGCCGGGCGCGTCCGAGTGACACTTAATCATTTTGAATCTTAACCAAAATTTTCACACAAGTTCCATTAAACTATATTAACCTAGGAAAATTCTCAAAACCACGATAGGAGGCTGATACACGAAAGTCAACTCCTGGCCAAACTTATGAATTCTCCAATTTTTCCAATTGCCAACTTCCAACAAATAGAGCCAAAACCTTCTACGATTATCAAAATTTAAATCTGAACATCTTCCCAGGTAATAAATCACCATATGAACCTATAGAGAACATCAAATCTCGATTCCGAGGTCGTTTACTCAAAAGTCCAACCTTGATCGACTCTTCCCACATAAAGCTTTCATGTTGAGAATTACTTTATCAAACAAATCATGAACTTCCCCAAAATGAAAACTAACCATACACACGAGTCATAATACATCATGTGAAGCTACTCAAAGTCCCAAAACGCCAAACGGAATGCTAACTCGCAAAATGATTGTTCGGGTTATTACATTCTCCCCCACTTAAACATACGATCATCCTTGAACGTGCTAAGAGTCATTCCAAGTCTATCCAATCACGGTATAACTCATGATACACATCGTCATGGATGATCTCACACCACATTAATTCATATACGCCCGTTAACACAATCCTAACTGAAGATTCTTCCTTTAACTTTAGTTTACAATCCTTAAAGAATCAATTTCCAACGTCTAAATTCCTTATAAAATTTGATTCTCACATATATAAATTGTACCCATCCCAAAAAGTTGCATATAGTAATAAACATAATCCTAATATGTAACCACATGAGGTACTGCATAAATCACATACTCAAAGCCATAACTTCCAACCACAATAGTTGCTCATTATCAAATCCAGTATCGGTAATATACTTCATATAAAAAAAACCTCATTCCAACCCTTTATATATCTAAAATAAAGAAAAAGTAGAAACTCATAACCACCCATCAAGTCAACAAGTTGTGGAATTCTCCCGCTGAACAAGGACCGTTGCCAAATTCAAAGTTGACTAATGACATCCTCCTTCCAAAAATACATTGTTCAAATACGATTACACTAATTTTCTGGTCCAATAACCTCATCTCACAATGTACGATCTGCTTAACCAACAAACCACACCCAGTGTCACCGAGAGCCACTTACGTCGCAATCCACACCCAAAAAGCAACAACTCAAAAATGATAAATAATGGAAAGAGAATCAAATAAAATAACTGTCCAACCACCTAGGTAGAGTTCTATGATTCCATCCCACCAGGGAGAAGCAAAACACAAAAAATAATCTTAACGAATCATATCCTAACATAATTCCTCTACGGTGCCGACACGACCAATCATTTGGTGTATTTGAGCCCTGTTTCCCCTTATGAAGCTTCCCATATGTGTACTAATGTTTTATGACTTGTGGGGATGGTTAGTTTCATTTTGGGAAGGATTTGGGTTGACAATTGGTTCTTAGTTTAAAAGCTTAGGTTAGAAATGTTGACCGAGATTTGACTTTTGTGAAAATGAATCCCGAAGGGTATTTTGATGGTCTCAATAGGTTCGTATGGAAATTTTGGACTTATGCGTATGCTCAAAATTTAATTCAAAGGTTTCTAGGTTGATTTGGCTTGTTTTGCCGAAAGTTGACAATTTGATGGTTAAGAAATTTCCTATGTTTGACCATAGGTTGACTTTAGGAATAGGTACATTTTATTATTTGAAACTTGTTTGCAAAATTTGATGTCATTCCGAGTTGGTTTGATAGGAATCAGACGCTTGGTTGTGATTTCACCGATTCTTGAGTTTCTTTGAATTTTTCATGTGCCTTGGTGTCCGATTCTATCACAACCCAAAATCTATCTAGTTGTGATGGAACATAAACGAACCCGACTAGGTAAGCCAAATAATAGTCCACTAAATTATAATGAATATAATAAGTAAACAAAAGTGAAATAACTGATTTCCCATACAATTACCCAAGGATTTTAAGTACAAGTCTTGAGCCACTAAGACTTAAATTCACAAATTTGGTATGGACATAAATAAAACATCTGTTTGTAATGTACATAAATAGATTACAAATCTAAAACTACCAAGAACACGTGGTAGTTATCTCCGGATGGCAGGTACATTTTCAAGGACAGTTCCCATCAACCACAACATCACAACTCCACGATCTGCATGCCCCTGTAGAAGTGTAGTATGAGTACAACTGACCATATGTAGAAGAAACAATTATAAATGATACCCGCTAATCATTTGTACAGTTCCAAATTCCAACAAAGTACAGAATAATAATATGATCAAATCATGAAAACACGAATAAAACCACCTTAATGCACTGAATTTCTTAACATGCTCTGGGCAGTCAACGATCCATCATATAAGGAAATATGCAAATAACTTAGGGAAACAATCAAGCAAATTGCAAGAAAAGGAGAAATGTAGTAACCAAGTATCAATCCATTGTGGTGCGAGACCCGATCCAAATAAAAACCATATCACGACTCTTAGGCCTACAATAGAATCTCAGTAACCGAACCAAAACCAACGATCAGCTATCCTAGAGCCCACATCAACCAGAAACCCATTGGTTTCTCATAATCTGTGTGTACACAATCAATTCACGTGCAAATAATATCAATATTTTGATTCGCACGACAACTCACGTGCGACACAGACAACTTACGTGCTAATAATATCACAGTCCATCCAGCGTGTTCACATGCTCAACATCACAATCCGCTCGACATTGTAATAGGTTCAATATCACAATTTGTTGGTGTGGTCACGAGAGTCCAATCCGTATCGCACATAAAACAAATACGGTAGAATACATGCACATGATTAAAGAACATCAAGTTTCATACTCCTGAACTGGTATAAGTGACATGTTAAAGTGTAGGCATGTGCAAGGTGTGCTATCATAGCTCACATTTGGCAAATATATCACGAAAGTACCAATTATCAGTCTCAATAATGAGATTAACCTCTATGTAACGCCCAACATGGCTCAAATAACTCACAATAGGGATACAAGTATAAGATCCATCATAGCATGAAGCTTATCAATTAGTTCAAGGCATATCATAGCCTAAGCACTACCCTGAATATGAATAATACCCCAATTGCATGCACATGGGCTTAGCCCCATACATGTGCGCCACCCGATAGCACATAGCTATCACAAGTAATTCAGGCAACTAGTGCCTCAACCAAGTTTATGTAAGATACTTACCTCAAGCAAGCCAAAATAACAATCTAGAAGTGCCATCCCGTACGACCAAACCTCCGAACGACTTTAAACTAGCCAATGGAAAGTAAAAAAAATCAAATAATGTCGTAGAGAAAAAACCCAAATATTAAAGGTCGAATCTTTAATCAAATACTCAAAGTCAACAAAAAAGTCAACCCATGCCCGCACCTCAAAACCCGACAAGACTCACAAATTCTGACAACCCATTCTGATATGACTCCAACCATATTAGTTTTATCCAATTACGACTCTGAATCGATGTTCAAATCCCACTAATTTACTTTAGAAGAGTTTAGGAAAACCCCCCTACTTTCTATTTTAAAATCATCACCCAATTTCCAAAATTAAAGATGGATTCATTTAATATAATCAAAATCGAGTCAAATAAACTTAACCAAATCCATGTCGCGAAAGTCGCCTTAAAATCGCTCAAATTTGTGCTCTAGATAAAAAATGTAATAAAATGAACAAACCCTGAAAACATAAGCTCCTGCCAAGGGATTTCCTCATTCCTTACAAAATTTTCACCTATGTAAAAGATGCAACATTTGCAATATCACATAAGTGCAAATACTACAATAGAAGCGGACACTCACCTTAAGCCCCAGTCACGCATATGCAATCAGTATTCAGAAGATGCAACCACACACCTATGATCCCTCACCCGCAAGAGAAATACCTGACCATTCCACAAGCTCATAGAAGTGACTCAAACCTTGTAGAAGCGGTACCCGCATCTGCGCTCCAATATGCCTAGATGCGGAACACCAGAACTAGGTCTGTCGAAACACATGAAAATGATCTGAAATTTATCCAAACTCACTTGAGGCCCCCGGGACTCTGTCCAATCACACCAACAATTCCTAAAACACAACACACACATACTGAAGGATTCAAGCCACACATAACAACATCAAAACCGCGAATCGTACCTCAAATCAACCTTAAGGAAATAATGAACTTTCGACTTCCGAAACTCATGCTCAACCATATCACATTATGGAACCCTAGACTGGAAGGAAGGCGATATTAGGAGGAAATTTTTTATACCAACTATTGAAAAAGTTATTTTGATCCACTTTTATTATATTATGTGATTATTATGAGATTTAACATCTAAATCATGGGATTTGAAGAGAAATTTTGTGGATTTTTGAAAATGTTTCTCAAAAAATTAAAATTTGAGATTTGAGAATCGAATTGGACTTTGACTTGAAAACCAAACACACATATGGACTCATGGGGTTATGGGTAGTTGAGATTTTCCCTTTAACTCGGGTTTTGACCAGGCGGGCTTAGGGTTGATTTTTATGAAGTTGTGTAAAGATCTGAATTTTATGAATTGAAATTAGTTTCTCCTGCATTGTTTGATGATATTAAGTTATTTTTGTTTATATTTGAGCCGAGTGGGGGTTAACTTTAAAGGAAAAGCTATTTTTGAGTGTTGAATTAGCCTAATCTAGGAAAGTATCTTTCCTAACTTTGTGTGGAGGAAATACCCCTTAGGATTTGATCTAACTACTATTTACTATGTGGAAAGAGGTGTACATGAGGTGACGATTGTATACATAGTCTTATGTGTGGTAATTGATCGGGTTAGACTCTCGGGATATTAATAAGCCTTGAACTGAAGTTGTTGTTTTATGAAGCTCATCTCAGTATTGATTTACTTTTCGTACTTTTGTATTAATGTTGTAATTGTTTTGTACATTGTTGTTGAGCCATGGGCTATGTATTGTTGTGGAATTGGTACTGTTGTTTGAGAGATGTTCTGGAATCTGGGCACGTGTTTGTTGTGTTGTGATTGAGATGGGCATGATGCGACATAAGGGTTGTGCGTATATTGATGCGCATGTGGCAAGATAATGGGGCTTATGTGCGTGGTTCTAGTAAGGAGAAATACTTGATTGTGAGGCACACACGACAAGATAAGGGGGTAAAGCATGTGAAGCTATTTCGGGAGTTTTTTTGAAAAATGTGAAGCTCACGCAGTGTCATAAGGGTGAATTGTGACTTGTGATTTGTGATTATGAGGTGTGGTACCTTGGGGTGATTCTTCTCATTGGAACGACTTGATGAGTTGAATGTTTCATTTGCTTACTCTACTGATTTCACTTGGTGTAATACTTGCTTAAGTTAATTTACCGTGTTATTATATGTTTTCTCTTTGTTGTCACTTATTGATTTTTCTCTCTGTTGTTAGCTATATATTGATATAAAAGCACATGTTCTATGTCTGGTGAGTTCCTTTACTTGAACCTCATAACCACTTCACCGAGGTTAGTGTTGATACTTACTGGGCACCATTTTGGTGTACTACACTATGCTTTTGCACATTTTTGTGCATATACAAGTACCTTGGACCGTGCCGGATGCTAGTGAGTTGATTCAAATATTGCGGAGACTTCACGGTATACCTGCATGTTTGCTCACATGACTCAGAATCACCTTCTACTGTTCTAATTCTATTGTTTATTAAATCCAAACAATGTTGTATTGAATATTTCTAATGAACTCGCAGTAGAGCTTATGACTTTGTACTATTGGTTTTGGGATGTATAACTATCGTATTCTGCTATTGGTTTTGTTATGGTATTTTTAGCTTTTAATAGTTAAAGTTGTTTAATTCTGTTGATCTCATTATTTTTTTGGCTTATCTATTCTTAGAGACTAGGTTCCATCATGATCCTCAAGGTGGCATTGTGGGTCGTGACAAGTTGGTATTAGAACTCTAGGTTCATAGGTTCTGCGAGTCATAAGAAAATTTAGTAGAATCTTGAACATCGATGCATAGATGTCTGTACTTATCCTTGAGAGGGTAAGGAACTATTAGGAAACTACACTTCTTTCATTCCTTATCATACAAATTTATTGATTTCGGAATTTGAGCCTATGTCTTTCTATTCTCTCACAGATGCTGAGGACACGAACTTCAGTTACTGATTATACTGCCTACGGTGTTGGTTTTGCCAGAGGCTGGGGTAGAGGCTGAGATCGATGAGGGGCACGTGCAATAGCTAGAGCACCAGCCAGAGAAGAAGTTGAGGGGGCCACCAATAGATCCGATTGGGCAGCACGCACCTAAGGCACCTTTTGCTATCCTAGAGTCCATGAGCCTTTGGCGCATTTTCTGAGCATGTTCGGTATTTTGGATCAGGTGGGATTAATCCCAGTTGAACCATCTACTTCTCAAGTTGGGAGAGGAGCTCATATTCTTGCCTCCCGTACTCCAGAGTAGCGGGCTCATGTTAATCAGGCTCCAGGTGCAATGTAGATACAACCAGTGCTAGTTGTACAGCCTGAGGTCAGGCTAGTAGAATTAGAGGAAGAGCATAAGAGGTTAGATAGGTTCAAGAGGTATTCCCCTCCTACTTTCAATGGCACAATTTCTAAGGATGCACATGATTTTTTAGACCAATGGCACTGTATTCTTCGCACCATGGACACAGTGGAGTTGAGCGGGGTTGACTTTACTACCCTTTAGCTGACGGGGTCTGTATATAGATGGTGGTAGAGGAGAGTAGGCTAATTGATGCAATTCCACTCACTTAGGCTCAATTATCTAATCTATTTTTGAGGGGGTTCATTCCACAGACCTTCAGGTATGTGTTGCCATAGAGTTCATCGTACACTTGTTTTTGTTTTGTACTGTCACAGAGAGAGTCTGTAGATTTATTGAGGAACTTAGATATGGTCTTAAATTTGGGACGACATAGGAAATGGATATTGATACTACATTGCATCAGGTTGATGATATCGCTCGGAGGTTGGAGCGTTTCTGTGACCGGGAGAGAGAAAGGATAGGGAGGCCAAGAGTCCTCGACATTCTTGAGGGTTTAGGGGTACCCGCTCTGCAGTATCAGCTAGTCACGGTAGAGGTTTTATTAGTCGACCAGTTAAGTTTGCGCTACAGGTTACTCGTAGTGCTCCAGGAATTCAGGGATCTTAGAGTACTCAATTTGGATATTCATATTCTAGTGCATCTCCAACACAAGGTTCCAACAATAGTTATTCTAGCTACACGGGTCATACTCAATTCTAACAGTCGCGCCCTCAGAGTTGTTGTTTTAAGTTTGGTGATACCAAGCATATGGTGAGGGATTGTCCCAGACATAGGAGAGGTCAAACTTCACAGGGTACTCAAGCTATAGTTCTACTCTAGTTGTTACTACACCTACACAAATGATGAGGGGTGGAGTACAGGCGGATAGAGGACATTTTGGAGAGGGGAGATCAGATCCGTTGTTATGCTTTTCCTTGTACGACTAAGGCTATTTCATCATATGCCATCATCACATTTATTTTTGTGGTATGTCATTGAGATGCATCACTTTTATTTAATTTGGGTTCAACTTATTCATATGTGCTGTCTTACTTTTCTTCATATTGGATATGTCTCGTGATTCTTTGAGTATCACTATCTATGTGTCTATTCCTGTTGGGGATTCAATTGTTGTAGACAATGTCTATTATTCATGATTAGTCACTATTGGGGGTTATGCGACTAGGGTTGATCTTCTGTTACTCCATATGGTGGACTTTGACGTGATTTTGGGCATGGGCTGGTTGTCGCCATATCATGCAATTCTTGATTGTCATTCCAAGACCGCGACATTGGTGATGCCGGGGTTGATTTGTTTGGGGTGGAGAGGTTTATTGGGTTATGGTCCTAGTAGGGTGGCATCCTTTTTGAAGACACAACAGATGGTTGAGAAGGGGTGCTTGGCATACTTAGCCTTTGTGAGGATGTTAGTGCTAATACTTCTACTGTTGAGTCAGTATCAATAGTGAGAGAGTTTCTAGATGTGTTTCCAGAAGACCTACCAGGCATGCCACCCGACATTGACATTGATTTTGGTATTGACTTTGTTGGACACTCAACCCATCTATATTCCACCATATTGCATGGCACCAACTGCGTTGAAGGAATTAAAGGAACAACTTTAGAAGTTGCTTGATAATTGTTTCATCAAGCGTAGTGTTTCTCATTGAGGTGCTCCGGTTCTATTTGTGAAGAAGAAAGACGGCTCTATGAGGATGTGTATTCACTCTAGACAGTTGAACAAGGTTACAATCAAGAACAAGTACCCACTACCGAGTATTGATGATTTGTTCGACAAGCTTCAGGGTGCTAAGGTGTTCTTGAAGATTTATTTGAGATTTGGGTACCATCAGTTTAGGATCCAGGTTTCCAATACTACGAAGATGGCTTTCAGGACCCGCTATGGTCACTATGAGTTTTTGGTGATGTCTTTCAGGTTAACCAGTGCCCCAGAAACATTCATGCACTTGATAAACAACATGTACCATACATATCTTGATTGCTTCATCATTGTGTTCATTGATGGTATTTTAGTGTATTCTTGCAGCAGGGAGGATCAAGAGCAACACTAAAGGATAATGCTCAAGACATTGAGGGAGAAGAAACAATATGCTAAATCCTCCAAGTGTGAGTTTTGGATTTAGTCAATGTCATTCTTGGGCCATGTAGTATCCAACAAGGGGATTAATGTCATGACCCAAGCCGATGGGCCGCAATGGGAATCCGATACCTTACTCAATTGAGTACCAACGTATCATATCTTTCTTATCGTACTATCACTAGTAAATGAGCTTGAAAGGTTATCGTGAGATAAGTAGAATAAACATAAGAGATACTCGACATAGAACGACCCAACCTGATATAGAAACTTACATACGTTACATATGGGTCCATAAGGCCAACATGATCATTTGAAAAACTCAAAACATAGGCCGACAAGGCCATACAAGTGTCCATATACATAAAATCTGTCTACAAGCCTCTAAGAGTATATAAGTATCATAAAGGTCAGGACTTGGCCTGCCATACCAATCAATACATGTCCTAATTATATTGGCCAAATAAGCAACTTCTGAGCAAATAGAGCGCACCAACACCTTCTGCTGAGCTGATAGCCTACTTATAGGACTCTCAACATGTCTATCGAGACCTGCTGGCACGAAACGCAGTGTCCCCAAACAAAAGTGGTGTTAGTAAAAATAAATTACCGAGTATGTAAGGAATGAAAATCAGTAAAAAATAGACATGAGAGAAACATGGAGTACAAGACTCAACATGTATATCCGAATAGCTCTGAGAATCATTTAGTATAATAATGTCATGCATATGCATATAAATGTCATTGCATGCATGGGTATATGCGTTTATAACATCATCAAGCCTCTGAGGGCATCCTATCATATCATCTCGCCCACTATGGGAAAATCATCAACGTATACTAGCTGACAAGTGGTGGTGCGTATATAATGCCATAACTTTTCCTATATCCCATATACATATTTATACATACATATATATATATATATATATATATATATATATATATATACATACATACATATATATATATATATATGCGTATATAACGCCATCTGGTCGTGGATCAATGTAAATGAGTGCAATGCACGAGAGGTACGTCAATCAAATATTTCGGAGTGTCATAAGACCATTATGCCGTTGATTAATATCATTAATTAAACTTTGTCAACTTACGTATTTTCTGAGACACACGAATATATGATAGAATAATAAGACATATGGTGAATTAAAAATATAAGCATCTCTAGCATTTCTATGAATATAGTCCTTTATGGAAGTTGTGCATTTGCTCATTTCGTTTGTGTCGTATGGATCATGCCGAAAAGAAAAAAAGGGATAGCCTTAACATACCTGAACCGATTCTCTTGGAAATTCCTCTAACACACGTCTTTTGCGACGAAACACGTAACAGCGGATCGAAGTAGGAAAAAATTCGTGTAATGTTTTTGAGAAAGATTGTAGCGTACTCCCTTAAAATTGAACTATCTCACATGTCTAAGATAACATCTCATATGAATTACTGAAGTAACTTACGTTGCCATTCAAATCATGTGATATCTCTCTTTTAATTTTAGAAGTCTTGTATGATACTCGATGAATTTTCTCTACTACCTTTTAGAGAAGCAAAGTGAATTTAGAGAGGTCTTTATGTCTTTGGGTGTGGGCCCCACTTGCATGGTGACTTGGCTGAAGAATTCCCAAATTATGCCACCTAATCTCAAGACTTACTTAGTCATATTAAGCTTGATTATGCCTTCATGCTTGCTACCACGTTGAGGTGGGGTGTCCCCCTTAAGCTTTATCCAAATATTCGCTTTACATATTAATCTCCCACTTAAAAATCCATAATTATCCAATTATCCCCAAAATTAATAATTATCACAAATTACTTAAAATACTACTTACTTTTGACACACTTTATACACCTTACTATCATGGTCATGTGGTAACTTATAAGGTATTAGTCCATAAATACCGGGTATTCTAGCTTGGACCGTATTTTATCCCAA
Source organism: Nicotiana undulata (assembly GCA_005239495.1). Classification (NCBI taxonomy): domain Eukaryota; kingdom Viridiplantae; phylum Streptophyta; class Magnoliopsida; order Solanales; family Solanaceae; genus Nicotiana; species Nicotiana undulata. Next base: position 13,440 of record ML262364.1, read on the forward strand.
TTTGTCAAACTTCAACAAAATTCATTTTCTTTGATTTACTTACCCTCCCACCTTAACAAATTTACTTATCACTTGTTTGAAATAGCATAATTCTTATTATCCCAAAATAATCTCATTTTTGATCTTACGTTGATTAACATACGATGATACTTGAATGTACAAAATTGCGGGATGTAACATCTCATTTTAGAGCTTTCATCAATTTATTTATGGCGTACTTTCACGTACAAAAATATGGGGTGTAAAAATTAAGGTGGATCCGAAGAAGATTGAAGAAATTCACAGTTGGTCTTCGCCTTCTACTACTACTAAGATCCCGAGTTTTCTATGTTTTACCAAGTATTATCTGTTTCGTTGAGGGATTCTCGTCCATCGCAACTCCTTTGACTAAATTGACTCAAAAGGGTTTCCCATTCAAGTGGTCTGACGAGTGTGAGGAGAGCTTTCAGAAGCTCAAGACTGCCTTGACCACAACTCCAGTTTTGGTTTTGCCTTTAGAGTAGGGTTCTTATCTAGTCTATTGTGATGCTTCACTGATTAGTTTTGGATGTGTGTTGATGCAGGAGGAAAAGGTGACTGCTTATACTTCACGTTAGTTGAATCCCCATGAGAAGAACTACCCAGTACACGACTTGGTTCCCAGCCATTGTTCATACACTCAGAATTTGGAGGCACTATCTCTACGACGTGTCTTGTGAGGTGTTCACGGATCATAGGAGTCTACAAAACTTATTCAAGAAATCAGATATGTATTTGGGGCAACGAAGGTGGTTAGAGTTACTAAAGGACTATAATATCAGAATTCTTTATCATCCCGGGAAGGCCAATGTAGTGGCCGATGCTTTGAGTAGAAAGTCCGTGAGCATGGATAGTCTTGCATTTAATCTAGTTGGGGAAAGACCGTTAGGTTTGGATGTTCAAGCTTTGGCCAAATTATTCATGAGGTAGGATGTTTCAGAGTGTAGATGGGTTCTTGCTTGCGTGGTTTCACAGTCTTCTTTGTTTGAGCTTATCAAGGCGTGATAGTATGATGGTCCCCATTTTTTGTTCCTTAAGGACACAATGCATCACAGTGATTCCAAGGAGGTTACTATTGGTGATGATGGGGTGTCGAAGATGCAGGGTCGGATCTGTATTCCAAATGTGGATGGGTTGTGTGAGCTGCTTCTTGAAGAGGCCCATAATTTATGTTTTTTATTCATCCGGGCCGTAAAGATGTAACATTATTTTGAAACAGCACTACTGGTGGAGAAGAATGATGAAAGATATTGTGGAGTATGTGAATCGATGTTTGAACTATCAGCAGTTTATGTACGAGCATCAGAGACTAGGTGATTTTATTTAGAGGCTTGATATTTCGCAGTGGAAGTGGGATCATATCACCATGGATTTTGTAGTTGGACTCCCACAAACCTTGAGGAAATTCGACGCAGTGTGGGTCATAGTGGACATGCTGACCAAGTCTGCACACTTTATTCTAGTCATAACTACCTACTCTTTCGAGCTACTGGTTCGGATTTATTTTTGTGAGATTGTTTGCCTTCATGGTATGCCGGTGTCTATTCTCGGGTCTGGGCAAACATTTTACATCACATTTCTAGAGAAATTTGAGTTGGGAACACAAGTCCAGCTGAGTAAGACATATCATCCCAGATGGACGAACAGTCCGAGTGCACTATTTAAATATTAGATGACATGTTACGAGCATGTGTCAGTGATTTCACGGGTTCATGATAAGTTTCTACCGCTAGCGGAGTTTGCCTACACCACAACTATTAGTCGAGCATCTAGATGGCATTGTATACGGCCTTGTATAGGAGGCGGTGTTGTTTTCAAGTTGGTTTGTTTTAGCCTGGGGAGGCTAGGTTGTTAGGAACTGATTTTGTTCGATATGCTTTAGAGAAGTTGAAGTAGATTTATGATTGGTCATGTACAGCACAATCCAGGCAGAAGAGTTATGATGATAGGAGGGCTCGTGATGTAGCATTCATGGTGGGTGAGAGGGTTCTACTTAGAGTTTCATGCATGGAGGGTGTGAAGAGGTACGAGAAAAAGGGTAAGTTGAGCCCTCGGTATATTAGCCCTTATTAGATTCTCGAGAAAGTTAGTGAGGTGGCCTACATACTTGCATTGCAACCAAGCTTATCGGGAGTTCACCCAGTCTTCCATAATGTTTCCAAGATCTGAAAGTTTTATGGTGATCTGTCTTATGTGTTAGATTTTAGCTCAGTGCAATTTGACAAGGATTCGACTCATGTTAAGGAGCCGATGGCTATTTTGGATAGGTAGGTTCGAAAGCTGACGTTAAAGAACATTGCATCGGTGAAGGTTCAGTGTAGAGGTCAACTGATCGAGGAGGTGATTTGAGAGGCCGGTATGTTATGCGGAGCCATTATCCCCATCTATTTGGCACTTCAAGTAAGTTTTTATACTCGTTCGAGGATGAACGTTTATTTAAGAGGGGGGCATGTAATGACACGAAGGATCATTTTGTGTATTGGAGCCTCATGGTCTCTTTTGAAGCTTCACGTATGTGTATCTTAGGTTTTATGAATTACGGGGATGGTTGGTTTTCGTTTTGGGAAGTTTTTGGTTTAAATTGGATCAATTGGTTCTTTGTTTGAAAGCTTAGGTTGTAAATATTGACCGAGGTTTGGCTTTTATGTAAACAACCCTGTAATTATGTTTTGATGGTCTAAATAGGTTCGTATGGTTGTTTTGGAATTAGGCGTATGCTCAGAATTTTATCCGGAGGTTCCTATGTTGATTTGGCTTATTTTTCCGAAGGTTAGCAATTTAAATGTTTATAAATTTCCTTAATTAGACCGTAGGTTGACTTTATGGCTACCGGGTTCGGTTTTTTGTTTCGGGACTTTGAATAGGTCTGTTTTGTTATTTGGAACTTGTCCCCAAAATTTAATGTCATTACGAGTTTTTTATAGAAATCAAACGCTTGGTTGTGAGTTAAGCGATTCTTTGAAACTTTTATGTGTTTTGGTGTCCGATTCGTTGTTTCAGATTTTACATGCCCTATAAACAGAGCCCACGTGCCCTAAATCCAAAAAAATACCAAAGTCTAATGACCCACAACATGACGAGTCCAAATATATGATTAGATTCAAAAACCGAGTGCAAATCCGTACTCAAATCCTCAAAGTACACTCTCTTAATGTGTAGACAAAACCCCAATTTCCGTCTCAAAATTCAATATTTTGTGTGTTAATAATTCATGTCGATTCTTGAAATATAATAAAAAATAGGTAAAGATAATTTTCCCCAAAGTCTTGCATCAAATATCTCCCTAATAAATCATCCCTCTCCAAACCTAGGGTTCAAAATATGATAAATAAGCTCAAAATCTCGAAATACACAACATATAAAGTCTGCCCACGGGTACCCTTTGCTATCGTGACAGCCCCCCCCATCGCGAAGCACAAAGTGCGACCTACCATACTGACCATGTTTGCGAACACGAGGCTTCAGTGTCGAACGCGATGGCGCAACTACCAAACACTACGCGCATGCGGACACTTCCCCGCGAATGCGACCAACAAAGACCGAAGCCCCAATCACTTTGCACGAATGCGACCAACGCGAATGTGATGAACTCCATTCCTAGACCACGCGAACGCGATTCACAAAGTCCTATAGCTCACTTTCCAGGCTCGTGAACGCGATACCAGGCTCACGAATGCGGTGCTTACCCGACACCAGCAAAAACCAACAATGAAATCGCACCCGAAATTGTCCGAAACCACCCATTTCACACTTGAGGCCCTCAGGGACGCTATCCAATCATACCAATGTGATGACCCAAAAGGTTATCCCTTATTTTATATGTCAAAATGGTGTTTCGAGGCCTTTTATCTCACCTCGATTTGCGTGCACAGCCCGGGCGTATAGCCAGGCAGCTTTTATATGAAAAACTGAGAAACATGTTAAATTTGCCGTTAAAATTGAACTTAAGTTGACTTTGATCAAAATTTTTGGTAAACGAACCCGGACCCGTGAGTTGACGGCACTGGAGGGTCCGTAGAAAAATATGGGACTTGGGCGTATGCCCGGAAACAAATTCCGAGGTCCCAAGCACGAGAAATAAATTTTTGAAACAAATGGTTTTTTTGAAAATATAAGAGATTTTAGAAATTTGATTATATTTGAAATTTATTATATCGGGCCCGTATTTTGGTTCCGGAGCCCGATACAGGTTCAATATGATAATTATGATATGTCTGTTAAACTTGGTGAGAAACGGAAGTCGTTTGACGTGATTCGGACCCGTAGTTGTGAAATTTGATGCTTTGGAAGTTTTGGATATTTTCTTTGATTTTAATGCTAAATTCGTTGTTTAATATGTTATTTTGGCGATTTGATCGCATGAGTAAGTCCGTAGGATATTTTTGAAGTTGTGTGCATGTTTGGTTTGGAGCCCCGAGGGCTCGGGTGAGTTTCGGATAGGCGCGGAGTGTTTTGAACTTAGAAAATCCGGTGTCTCTTTGATGTATCTGGTGTATAAGTTTTTGCCCTATGTGAATGCATGGTAACCCACGCGAACGCACAACACAAATTGGGTGAGGGGCAGGTTTATACTATGCGAACGCGTAGAACCAGGTGCGAACGCGTAGAACCAGGTGCGAACGCGGAGGCTTAGAAATTTACTCTACGCGAACGCACCCGAGCTGTCGCGAATGTATAGAATAAGAGAGGGGCTAGGGGGTTGGGTAGTTACAAACTTATGCAAACGCGGCCTGTAGATCACAAACGCATAGGCCAAGTAAGACAAACCTATGCGAACGCGGCCAAGGGCACGCGAACGCGTTGAATAAATGCCCAGTCTCCTAAAGACAATAGCATTTCGGGATTATTTCAAAATTTCATAACTCTTTCCAGAACTAATTACATATTCGGGCTCGTGGGTGAATGGGTGATCGGGTTTTGGTCCGAACCTCGTGTATTGACCAAGGAGGCTCGGGGTCGATTTTTGACTTTTTGGGAAGAATGCTAGAAAACATATAATTAAGCATTGGAATTGAATTATTTAGCGTCTATTGATGTTATTAAGTCAATTATGTCTAGATACAATTGATTTGGAGTATTGAAAAGGGAAAGCGGTGATTTAGGCTTGATTTTGGTCGTGGAAGTCGAGGTAAGGGTTTGGCCTAACCTAGCTTGAGGGAATAGGTGTTGTGTCCTATTTGCTATGTGTTAATATCATGTTCAACGTATAGGTGAGGTGACGAGTACCTATACGTTGGTGTCAAGCATGCACGTGAGTCGGATATTATGAATTACGTGGTTTTTCATTGATATTTACTTTATCATAGTTTGAGTTTCACTTTGTGGTTATTCATTTTGGTGGAAAATCTTGGTAATGGATATTGTTGAGTATTTGTTTCGGTTGAGAAATTTTATGTGAAGATATGTACTTGTGTGAGATTGGTTATAGTTGTGTCCCTTGCCGGGATGGTGATAATTCTACTGTTGTTCCCTTGCCGGGATGTTATGATTTATTATTGCGGTTCATATTGTTGATTTTTCCTTGCCGGACATCTCTTATTGATATTGTTTTGGTGAGGAAGAGTGTAAAGCACGGAGGGTGATGTCGTGTATTGATTATTGTGAGGATGAGAGTGTAAAATCACGAAGGGTGATGTCGTGCCCTATTATGATATTAAAAGCACGAAGGGTGATGCCCTGTCGTTTCTATTGATTATTGTGAGGATGAGAGTAAAAGCACGAAGGGTGATGCAGTGCACCATTTTCTCTGTGATGTTATTTTCTAATGATCAAGTTGATATTGAATTGTTGTCTTATTTCGTTATTTCCTTTATTTGACATTTCTTTCCCCCAGCATGTTCCCATTATCTTTGTACTTAGTTGTTTACTTCCTGTTATCGTTATTTTCTTTTGATATTATTAAACTGCACAGGTTGATTGGGTTATCATGTCCTAGCCTCGTCACTACTTTACCAGGTTAGGCTCGACACTTACTCAATACATGGGGTCGGTTGTACTGATGCTACACTCTGTACATTTTTGTTGAGCAGATCCCAGTACAAGACCCTCCGGACCTTAGAGCAAGGAGGCTGCCTTCAGTCCACGTGGAGACACCGAGGTAGTCTTGTTGGCGTCCACAGGCCTTAGCGTCCCCTCCTATTTCCTTTTTATTTTGTTCTAGTTGTTTCAGAAACAGATGTACTGATTTCATTCAGAACTTTATATGTATTATTAATAGACAGTCCGTGAGTTTGTGCCTCCGAAATTCTGAGATTGGTGTCGTGAAATTTCGTAAAGGCATTGAATTGAGTTAATATATCTTGCTTCATTTGTACTTTCATTTATGTTAGTTTTGTATTTCACCTGTTATTGAATAGTAATAAAGGAATAAAGTAAGTTAAATATTCACATTGGCTTGCCTAAAGGGTTCAATGTTAGGCGCCATCACGGTCCCGACGGTGGGAAATTCAGGTCGTGAAAAGTTGGTATCATAGCACTAGGTTGTTTAGGTATCACAATTCACGGACAAGCTTGGTAGAGTCTGAGGGATCGGTACGGAGACGTCTGTACTTATCCAACAGAGGCTGCAGAGTTTAGGAATATCTTCACATCTATTCTTCTATGTCCTGCAATTTGAATTCTAAATGCTAATTGAATTTCTATTCTACTCTCTCGCAGATGGTGAGAACACGTGCTTCTTCATTTACTGATCAGCAGCCTGAGTCTGTAGTTGCAGCTCCTACGAGGGGCCGAGGACGAGGCCATGGCCATGCTAAAGGCCGAGGCAGGGGCAGAGCTCAGCCCAGAGCAGCAGCTCCACTGGCGGAGCCTCAGGTAGAGTTTGCTGATGAGGTTCCTGCCCAGACAGTCCCGGTTGGACCAACTCAGCTTCCCGAGGGGTTCATTGCCACCTCGGTACTCCAGGATGCTCTGGTTCGTTTAGTGGGCCTTATGGAGAGTGTTGCTCAGGCATGTCTACTTCATGCAGCACCAGCTGTCTCTCAGGCTGGGGGAGGAGCCCAGACTCCCGCCACTCGCATGCCGGAGTAGTTAGCTTCTCAGTTCAAGACACCAACACCTCAGACAGCTGGGGTAGTTCAACTAGGTATTGTGGCTCAGGCCGTTGATGGGAAGGCTATGTCAGCTGTTGCTTTATGGATATTGGACCGGTTCACCAAGCTGTTTCCTACTACTTTTAGCAGTGCACCTTAAGAGGACCCCCAGGATTACATAGATAGCTGCTATGAGGTTCTTTGGAACATGGGGATCGTGGAGACCAATAGGGTCTATTTTTCAATGTTCCACCTTTCAGGTCCCGCCAAGACTTGGTGGAGGGATTATTGCTTGACCAGACCAGCTAGATCACCACCTTTGTCTTGGACTCAGTTCTCCGATTTGTTCTTGTAGAAGTTTCTTCCCATTACCCAGTGAGAGGATTCCCGGAGGCAGTTTGAGCGTCTCCAACAGGGTTCTATGATAGTTACACAGTATGAGACCAGGTTTATCACTTTGGCCCTGCATGCTATCATGATACTCTCCACCGACCGAGAGAGGGTGAGGAGGTTATTGAGGTGGTAGCTCAGCCGATTAGACTGTACATGGCCAGAGAGACAGGGAGTGATATTTCCTTTCAGGAGGTGGCCAATGTGGCCAGACGGATCGAGATGGTGTTATCACAGTGTTACAACCCATATTCATGTATGTTGGCTCATGCCATAAGTTAATCGACATAAACATGAGAAGATATTATCTTTGAGACGATAAGAAGTTAATCCTATTGATCTTAAATGATACAAGAGTGTATAAGAGTGATTAACACGTATTAGAAGTTAAACGAATCAAGGATGTTGTAACTCGTATTTTTGGGTAAACCTAGGGGTGCTTGATACTCTCAAGAGGTCATGTTTTAAGGTATTTGAATCATATAATATCCGTATCATAGTCTTGAAGTCAAACGAGTTATGAAACAAAAGTCGACAAGAGTTGTCGCAACTTAGGTTCATAGTTTTACTTAAACTTTAGGTCAAATCTTATTAAGCTTCTCTCCCAATCTACTGGGAATTACAGGGTGATCTACCCACAAAATTAAATATCTATGAGTCTAGTTTCCAACACATTAAACCGTTTATCAATACGACATCGGAGTAGAGAAATATAGACCTTTCCGCGACATTGCACAAGCTGCTAGGTGACAAATAAGTGGGTCACCTACTTGGTTAAATGATAGCCTAAAAAGAGGCAATTTCGGGTCAGCCAAAGAGCCCATTAAAAGGATTATCTCCTGCTATATATCACTCATTATATTTCACAAATAACCAGACCTAAACCCCTGCAAACTTCCTCCCAAAAATTATCCACAAACCCTAATTGATTTTCCCTCTCTTTCAAGTTCAAATTGGGGGTAAACCCTAGAGTTTGAAGAACCAAGATAAGGGCTGAGTTATCCAACAAGTAAGGTGAGTTTACTGATCTCTTTCATCCATTTGTTGTTCTGTAAATTCTTGGTAATTCGTTTTATACTTGTAAGAACTCACGGGGCGGTGATCGGAAGCCAAACTGTTTTGCGGACTGTTTTGTGTTGATGTTGGTCTGCGTGTTTTACTACTGTATTGTGGAGTTTTGAAGGAAGAAGGGTGTGGAGAAACACCATATAGATGTAGGTTTGTGGGCTGGTCATTCGTCGTAACATTTTCGGGTCATTTTACACGACTACGGTGGTCATCTTATGTATGAAGTTATTAGGTTGTGTGTGGACTGTTTTGGGAGGCTCAAGTTTATTATTAATGGTGTTGTTTGGGTTGTTTGGTGATTGTTTTAACTTGTGTGAAGTCATATATATAGGGGAGGTTCTGTCCGTTTCATCGTAAAATAGGTTGTGGTCTATACACAATAGTTATGACGCTTAAATGATAACGATAGTGTCGTTTCTCTTATTGTAGACTAAGGAGTCGTGACAATTTCATATCTTGAGATTGGGGCAGTATATACAAGGTATGTGAGGCTATCCCTTTCCTTCTTTTTCACGACTCCGATTGTACATAATGTAATGAACGAGCTTCCAAAGATACTCTACTCTTAGAAGCTGGCAGTACTTACATTGTTTCCCTTCTTATGGAACAATTGATGTTGAGGTTGCTTCACTTATTCTTATATTGATCTCGTCGGCCCTTAAAGATAATAAGAGGATCAGATAGAATGTACGTTGGTGCTCGGCAGGTATGGCCCGGGTACTAGTCATGATCCTCTAGTTTGGGTCGTGATACATAGGGTAGTGGCCAGGGGTCTGACAAGAGGCCTCGTCATTTTGGCCGGTTCAGTGGTGCCTCGTATGGGGGCAGAGATTATTACGGTAGAGGCCATCCTCCTAGGCCGTTTTAGTCATCACTTCAGTTATTCCGTAGTGCTCTAGGTAGTCGTGGTTCCTACATGCCATATTCTGATCAGTTGGCCTACAGTGCACCACCAGCTCCTATCAGTGCACCGCCACTCCAGAGTTTTCAGAGTGGTTACTCCGGTCGACAGGGACAGTTTCAGGGCCAACAGTCTCAGCAACCGAGATCTTGTTATACATGTGGTGGCCCGAGGCACGTTGCTAGATTTTTTCCCCGAGCCTCGAGTGGTTCTCAGCACCAGGGTTCCCGTGCTATGATTCCCGCACCAGGTGCTCCACCACCCCCTCAGCTAGTTAGGGGTGGAGGTCGAGGTTCTATAGGTGGAGGTCAGGCAGTTAGAGGTGGAGGTCAGGCTACTAGAGGATGAGGTCAGCCAGCAGTATGACATCCCAGAGATGTTCAGATTGGTGGGCCCCAGCCCCGATGTTATGCTATTCCTGCCAGACCTGAGGCTGAGGCCTCTGATGCAGTCATTACAAGTATGGTTTTAGTTTGCAACAGGGATGCTTCGATTTTGTTTGATCCGGGATCCACATTCTCCTATGTGTCATCATATTTTGCTCCTTGTTTGATTATGCCTCGTGATTCTCTGAGTACTCTTGTATATGTGTCTACACCGATGGGTGATTCTATTGTGGTAGATCGTGTCTACCGTTCGTGTGTAGTGGTTATTGGTGGTCTTGAGCCCAACGTAGATCTTCTACTCCTTGATATGGTTGATTTCGATGTCATTTTGGGGAGGGATTGGTTGTCGCCCTATCATGCTATTCTAGACTGTCATGCAAAGACCGTAACCTTAGCTTTGCCAGGAGTACCTCGATGGGAGTGGAGGGGGACTCTTGGTCATTCTTCCAGCAGGGTTATCTCATATATGAAGGCTCGGCGCATGGTCGAGAAGGGATGTTTCTTCTTTGGCCTATGTTTGTGATTCTAGTGTCGAGGTTCCTTCTATGGAGTATGTTCCCATTGTCCGTCAGTTTCCAGAGGTGTTTCCTGCAGACCTGCCGGGTATGCCACCCGACAGGGACATTGACTTTTGCATTGATTTGGCTCCGGGCCATCATCCCATTTCTATTCCGCCATATCGTATGGTCCCGCCAGAGCTAAAGGAGTTGAAGGAGCAGTTGCAGGATTTTCTAGATAAAGGCTTATTAGGCCTAGTGTTTCCCCTTTAGGGCGCGCCAGTGTTGTTTGTTAAGAAGAAGGATGGGTCGATGAGGATGTGCATTGATTAACGGCAATTGAACAAGGTTACTATCATGAACAAGTATCCATTGACGAGGACTGATGACTTGTTTGATCAGCTTCAAGGTCCCAAGGTATTTTCAAAGATTGATTTGCGATATGGCTACCATCAGTTGAGGATTAGGGCATCTGATGTCCCTAAGACAACCTTTCACACTCGATATGTGCATTATGAGTTCTTAGTGATGTCATTCGTGTTGACAAATGCACCGACTGCTTTAGTGTATTTGATTAACCGAGTGTTCAGGATTTATTTGGATTTGTTCGTGATAGTCTTTATTGATGATATTCCGATTTATTCCCGCTGTCGGGAGGAGCACGAGCAGCACCTTCGAGTCGTTCTCCAGACTCTGAAGGACAGTCAGTTGTATGTTATGTTCTCCAAGTGTGAGTTTTGGTTGAGCTCAGTTTCATTCTTGGGTCATGTTGTATTAGCAGAGGGTATTCAGGTAGATCCCAAGAAGATTTCACCAGTCAAAGATTGGCCCAGACCCACATCAGCTACGAAGATTCAGAGTTTCTTGGGCTTAGTAGGTTACTATCGTCGGTTTGTGGAGTGCTTTTCATATATTGCAGCCCCGATGACCAGGTTGACACAGGTGGTCAGATGAGTGTGAGGCGACCTTTCAGAAGCTCAAGACAGCCTTGACCATTACACCGTTGTTTGTTTTTCCCTCAGGTTCAGGGCCATATACTGTATATTGTGATGCTTCTCGGATTGGACTTGGTACAGTGTTGATGCAGGATGGCAAGGTTATAGCATATTCTTCACGTCAGTTGAGGGTCCACGAGAAGAATTATCCAGTTCATGATTTCAATTTAGCAACTATTGTTCACGCGCTGAAGATTTGGAGGCATTATTTATATGGCGTGCCTTGTGAGGTGTTCACGGATCACAAGAGTTTGCAATATTTGTTCAAGCAGAAAGAGTTGAATTTGAGGCAGAGGAGATGGTTGGAGCTATTGATAGACTATGACATCACCATCTTATATCATCCAAGGAAGGCCAATGTGGTGGTCGATGCTTTGAGTAGGAAGTAAGCCAGTATGGGTAGTCTTGCTTACATTATGGTCGGGGAGAGACCGCTTGACTAAGATGTTTAGGATTTAGCCAATCGCTTTATGAAGTTGGATGTTTCTGAGAACGACATTGTTCTAGCTTATACTATGGCTCCTTCTTCATTATTTGATCGTATTCGAGACCGACAGTATGATCATGCTCATTTGTGTGTCCTTAGGGATACAGTACGACACGGTGCTGCCAAGCAGGTATTTGTTGATGATGGGGTTTTGTGGATGCAGGGCAGTATTTGTGTGCCTAATGTTGATGGACTTCGTGAGTTGATATTGAAAGAGGCCCATAGTTCTCGGTACTCCATTCATCCGGGCACCGCAAAGATGTGTCAGGATTTGCGGCAGCATTATTGGCGGAGGAGGATGAAGAAGGATATTGTAGCGTATGTAGCTCGGTGCTTGAATTTCCAGCAGGTTAAGTACGAGCATCAGAGACCCGGTGGATCGATGCATCAGATTGAGATTCCTAAGTGGAAGTGGGAGCGTATCACCATGGATTTTGTAGTTAGACTCCCATTGGCTCAGAGGAAGTTCGATGCGGTATGGGTCATTGTTGATAGGTTAACCAAGTCAACGCATTTCATTCCTGTGGTAGTTTCCTATTCTTCGGAGAGATTAGCAGGGATCTACATCAGGGAGATTGTTCTCCTTCATGGTGTGCCCGTGTCCATTATTTTTGACCGAGGTACGCAGTTTACCTCGCATTTCTGGAGAGTATTTCAGCGTGAGTTGGGCACGCGGGTTGAGTTGAGCACATTGTTTCATCCTCAGACTGACGAACAGTCCGAGCGTACTATTCATATTTTGGAGGATATGCTGCGAGCATGTGTCATTTACTTTGGAGGTTCTTTGGGATCAGTTCTTTCCTTTAGCTGAGTTTTCCTACAACAACAGCTATCAGTCGAGCATTCAGATGGCTCCCTATGAGGCGTTACATGGTAGGCAGTGCTGATCACCGGTTGGGTGGTTTAAGCTGGGAGAGGCTCGGTTGTTGGGTACGGAGTCAGTGCAGGATGCCTTAGACAAGGTTAAGATCATTCAGGATAGACTTCGTACAGCTCAGTCCAGTCACAAGAGTTATGCCGACCACAGAGTTCGTGATTTGGCATTCATGGTCGGAGAGCGAGTATTGCTTCGGGTGTCGCCCATGAAGGGCGTGATGAGATTTGGGAAGAAGGGAAAGTTAAGCCCTAGATTCATTGGCCCGTTTGAGATTCTTGACAGAGTGGGAGAGGTGGCTTACAGACTTGCGTTGCCACAAAATTTATCAGCCATACATCCAGTGTTCTATGTATCTATGCATCAGAAGTATCACGGCGATCCATCCCAAGTCTTAGACTTCAGCAGTGTCCAGTTGGACAAGGATTCAACCTATGAGGAGGAGCCAGTAGCCATATTATACCGATAGATTCGTCAGTTGAGATCGAAGAGTTATCCTTGGGTTCGTGTTCAGTGGAGAGGTCAGCCTGCCGAGGCAGCTACGTGGGAGTCCGAGTCCGATATGTGTAGTCGTTATCCCCATATATTCCCCGGCTCAGGTAATTTTCTATGTCCGTTCAAGGACGAACGTTTGTTTCAGAGGTGGAGAATGTAATGACCCAAAAGGTCAGCCCTTATTTTATATGTCAAAACGGTGTTCCAAGGCCTTGAAAGTCTCTTTTTATCTCACATCGTTTTGCGTGCGTAGTCCGGGCTTATAGCCGGGAAGCTTTTATATGAAAAACTGAGAAAAATGCTAAATTTGCCTTTAAAATTGAATTTAAGTTGAACTTGGTCAATATTTTGGGTAAACAGACCCGTGATTTGACGGCCCCAAAGGGTCCGTAAAAAAATATGGGACTTGGGTGTATGCCCGGAATCGAATTCCGAGGTCCAAATCCCGAGAAATAAATTTTTGAAAGATATTATTTTTTTGAAAATATAAGAGATTTTAGAAATTTGATTATATTTGAAATTTATGGTATCGGGTCAGTATTTTGGTTCCGGAGCCCGGTACAGGTTCAATATCATAATTATGATATGTTTGAAAATTTTAATAAGAAACGGAAGTCGTTTGACCTGATTCGTACCCGTAGTTGTGAAATTTGATGCTTTGGAAGTTTTGGAAATTTTCTTTGATTTTAATGCTAAATTCGTTGTTTAAGATGTTATGTTGGCGATTTGATCGCACGAGTAAGTCTGTGGGATGTTTTTGAGGTTGTGTGCATGTTTGGTTTGGAGCCCCGAGGGCTCGGGTGACTTTCGGATTGGCGTCAGAGTGTTTTGAACTTAGAAAATCTGGTGTCTCTTTGTTGTATCTTGTGTTTGAGTTTTTTCCCTATGTGAACGCATGGTAACCCACGCGAACGCACATCAAAAATTTGGAGGGGGCAGGTTTATACTATCTGAACGCATAGAACCAGGTGCGAACGCGGAGGCTTAGAAATTTACTCTACGCGAACGCACCCGGGCTGTCGCGAACGCAAAGAATAAGAGAGGGGCTGGGGGGCTGGGTAGTTACAACCCTATGCGAACGCGGCCTGTAGCTCGGGAACGCATAGGCCAAGTAAGCCAAACCTATGCGAACGAGGCCAAGGGCACACGAACGCGTTAAATAAATGCCTAGTCTCCTAAAAACAGTAGCATTTCGGGATTATTTCAAAATTTCATAACTCTTTCACCTAAACTTGAACTTGAGCGATTTTTTAAGAGGGATTTCACCACAAAACCATAGGTATGTGTTCTTAGACTCGTTTTCTTCAGTTTCCATTAAAACCCATTAGATTTCTAGGCCTAAATTATGTTCTTAAGGGTAGAAAATTACGGATTTGGGTAGAGTTAGGGCTTTTTGAATAATTGGAATTTAGACCTCGTTTTGGAGTCGGATTCCGGAACTAATTACATATTCGGGCTCGTGGGTGAATGGGTGATCGGGTTTTGGTCCGAACCAAGTGTTTTGACCAAGCAGCCCCGGGGTCGATTTTTGACTTTTTGGGAAGAATGCTAGAAAACCTATAATTAAGCATTGGATCTGAATTATTTAGCGTTTATTGATGTTATTAAGTCAATTATGTCTAGATAAAATTGATTTGGAGTCAAATTCAAAAGGGAAAAAGGTGATTGAGGCTTGATTTTGGTCGTGGAAGTCGAGTTAAGTGTTTGGCCTAACCTTAGCTTGAGGGAATAGGTGTTGGTCATATTTGCTATGTGTTAATATCATGTTCAACGTATAGGTGAGGTGACGAGTACCTATACGTTGGTGTCAAATATGCCCGTGAGTCGGATATTATGAATTACGTGGTTTTTCATTGATATTTACTTTATCATAGCTTGAGTTTCACTTTGTGGTTATTCATTTTGGTGGAAATTCTTGGTAATGGATATTTTTAAGTATTGGTTTCGGTTGAGAAATTTTATGTGAAGATATGTACTTGAGTGAGATTGGTTATAGTTGTGTCCCTTTGCCGGGATAGTGATAATTCTACTGTCATTCCCTTGCTGGGATGTTATGATTTATTATTGTGGTTCATATTGTTGATTTTTCCTTGCCGGACTTCTGTTATTGATATTGTTTGGGTGAAGAAGAGTGTGAAGCACGAAGGGTGATGCCGTGTATTGATTATTGTGAGGATGAGAGAGTAAAAGCATGAAGGGTGATGTCATGCCCTATTATGATATTAAAAGCACGAAGGGTGATGCCGTGTCATTTGTATTGATTATTGTGAGGATGAGAGTAAAAGCACGAAGGGTGATGCCGTGTCATTTGTATTGATTATTGTGAGGATGAGAGTAAAAGCACGAAGGGTGATGCCGTGCACTTGCATTTATTATTTGGTAAGGATAAGAGTAAAAGCACGAAGGATGATGTCGTGCACTGTTTTCTCTGTGATGTTATTTCCTGCTGTTCAAGTTGATATTGAATTGTTGTCTTATTTCGTTATTTCCTTTATTTGACATTTCTATCCCCCAGCATGTTCCCCTTCTCTTTGTACTTAGTTTTTTACTTCTTGTTATCGTTATTTCCCTCCGTATATTATTAAAATGCACAGGTTGATTTGGTTGTCATGTCCTAGCCTCGTAACTACTTCGCCGGGGTTAGGCTCTCCACCTACTCAGTACATGGGGTCGGTTGTACTGATATTACACTCTGCACATTTTTGTTGTGCAGATCCTAGTACAGGACCCTACGGACCTTAGAGCTAGGAGGCTTCCTTCAGTCCACGTGGAGACACCGAGGTAGTCCTGTTGGTGTCCACAGGCCTTGGCGTCCCCTCCTATTTCTGTTCTAGTTGTTCCAGAAATAGATGTACTGATTTCATTCATACCTTTATATGTATTATTCATAGAATGTCCGTGAGTTTGTGACTCCAAAATTCTGGGATTGGTGTCGTGAAATTTCGTAAAGGCATTGAATTGAGTTAATATATCTTGCTTCATTTGTACTTTCATTTATGTTAGTGTTGTATTTCAACTGTTATTGAATAGTAATAAAGGAATAAAGTAAGTTAAACATTCATGTTTGCTTGCCTAGCGGGTTCAACGTTAGGCGCCAGCACGGTCCCGACGGTGGGAAATTCGGGTCGTGACATCCAACAAGTCTAAATTCACTAACCAAAATTAACTCGAGGCTCAAAATACTACATTAACATCAAACCAATAATCAAAGATCAAAATTATTCTATTAACTTTCAAACATTCAAATTTCATCGAATGTATCCGAATCACAGTTAGACAATTCAGATAACACTCAAACCTCGCACACAAGTTTCAATCAACTAAATGAACCTTTGCAAGGTCTCAAAACCGCAATAGGAGCAGGATAATGTTGAAGTCAACTCACGGTAAAGTTTGTGACTCCTCACAATTTTCAAATTGCTAACTTCCGACAAATACAGCCAAAACCTTCTAGGAACAACCAAATTCAAATCTGACCATATGCCCGAGTCAAAAATCACCATACAAACCTATAAAATCATCAACTCTCTTTTATGAGATCGTTTATTCAAAAGTCAAACCTTATGTAAAGACCCGTAAAATTTCTTGCTTAAAATAATGCCCGAACGAGTCCCCGCGTTGCTTTGACTGTGGAAATTCCTTAAACGGACCTAATTTGAACAGAAAGTATCCCGGGAGTTAAGGAATTACATTTTCCAGAAATTTAGGTGTTATGTGACACACTATGCTAACTTCCTACGTGTATACGGACCGCATAGTGGTCGCATACACGGGCAGATCACTGCCCTACTGAAGGACAACTATGCGGTCCAATCTGCGATCGCGTTTCGGTTCTGCAGACTGCATAGCTGTCGCATTATTGGCTTTGAGTTTTTGGGAGGGGTGTTATGCGACGCACTATGTGATCGTATAACGAGTATGCGGACCACATAGTGGTCGCATACCTGGGCAGATTGGGTTTAAATTTTGGCCCACCTGGGGGCCATTCTGCGGTCAACTCTGCGGACTGCATGTTGGGAATGTGATCGCATTCCTGACCGCATATTTGACACGGGATTTTAATTTTCTAAACTTTTATAACCGACCCCATCTTCATTTAACCCCTACCCCCTTTCATTTTAACTGGATTCTAAACAAAATAGAGAGAAGTGAGAGTGGGTTCTAGAGAGAGAAGTCCTCATCTTCCCCAAATTGGTCCTCCATCTCTACTCAGGCCTGGAAGTTTATCGAGTAGTCGTCATCTTCTTCATCATAAGAGGTATGTCTTCACCTATTTCCACAAATTCTCAGAATTTAGCTAAGAATAAAACACACATAGGTTGGTTCTTGAGAATGAAAGTTGAGACCTTGAATGCATGTGAATAATCTTCCATAACCTAGTAAAGTGAAGCAAGTAGAGTAATCTTTCACTAAAAAGGGTTTAGTTAATCCAAGGGATCACATAGTGTTTGATAAAATGCTCAAATGAATTCGAGACTCTTAATTCTAAGGTAAATGTGTCGCATTATGAACTAGATTGACGGTGCTAGACGGTTCGGTGAATTGCAATAGAAATTAAAAAGGTAAAGTCGACCCCAGGTATGTATGGATAACTTTAATCTTTGTAAAATCGCTTTGTGGTGTCCGAGCATACAGTACGTGTATTGGTGTGAATATGTGCAACTGGTTGTTCGAATTGTGTTGAAGCCTGAAGTGTATTCCTTGTCTGTCTTTAGTTGATCACAACACTACTATGCTATGTGAAATGATGCTAGTAGGATATTGAATCCAAGAGTATGAATGTATATGCTAAAGGTTGTGTAACAAGTAATGAAAAGGAGTTTTGGTGTGATGTAATTGAATAAAAAGGCTGTGGCAATATCGTATATGATTCACTGTTTGGTAAGGTTTATCGTGGCACGATTTTCTTTTTATACGTATTGTGGGTTGTAAAGAATCTATATTCCTATTGCTGAAATTTTTTGTGATTGAATTGTGAATTGTCATTGTTGATATGAGATATGATTGTTTGGTGGGATCGGGTTGCGCGCCACAACAGGAGGGATAAGGGTGATATGTGAGAAGTAATAAGGGTGTGATGTGATTGTACGGTGGGATCGGGTTGCACGCCGCAACAGAAACGTAACAAATGATTGTGATTGTCCGGTGGGATCGGGTTGCACGCCGCAACAGAAACATAACAAATGATTGTGATTGTCCGGTGGGATCGGGTTGCATGCTGTAATAAACATAATAAATGATTGTTATTGACCGGTGGGATCGGGTTGCGCGCCGCAACAGAAGAAATAAGGGTGGAATGTTGAGAAAGAACAAGGGTGGAATTGCGATTGTGATTGTGATGAAGTGAAAATAGTTGAACTTCCATTGTGTTTCTTTCTATATCTTGTGCAGTGATTGTGTGACTATATGTCTGTCTCTTGCGTGTGCATTGTTGAGTTTACTTAGAGTTAAGTTTGTTCATATATACCAGTACAATTCAAATGTACTGATGTCCCTTTTGCCGGGGGGCGCTACATTCTTGTGATGATTGTAGGTTGTTCTATAGCAGGTACTCCAGCCCACCGAAGGTAGTGCCTCCTCTATGTCCTATCAGCTGTTTTGGTGAGCCCCTCTCCTCTCGGGGCCCTGTGTGATTCATGCCACCTCTTCTTTCGGATTTTCATTTTGGTATTTGTGTAAGGTATAGCCGGAGCCTTGTTACCGGCAAGTATTATATAACTCCTTCGTACTCTTAGAGGCTCTGTAGACAGGAAATGTGGGTTATGTACATATGTATTTTGGGCAGTATAACTTGTAGACCACGTAAAGTAAAACTGTGTGTTATGTATATTTTGTAAGTATTGTACCACATGTGGGCGATGACAGAAATCTAGAATTTAATTTCAGATTGTAAGAATGTGTTGTAATTATAATTGAATAATGTACATTGGAATTTCGGGATAATACGTGGGATGGAAAAAAGAATCCAGTTCCGCTTGACTGGGGCTACCCGGTCGAGCGCCGGTCGTGTCCCTCGGTTTTGGGGCGTGACACCTTGGTCAACTCTTCCCACTTAAAGCTTCCAAGTTGAGACGTACTCTATCAAATCCATTACGAACTTCCCCAAAATAAAAACCAACGATACACACAATTCATAATACAAAGCTACTCAAAAGCTTAAGCCGCCGAATGGAATGCTAATGCTCAAAATGACCAGTAGGGTGGTTACAATGTGACCCTATTAGCTTGTCCCTTTTATTCGCAAATGCAAGGTGACATTCACAAATTCAACCTTCGCATTTGCAAACCTATCATCGCAATTGCGATTCTTGAAATTTTCCGATACCATCCCGAAACTCACTAGTGCCTCTTGGGATGCCATCCAATCATCCCAAAAAGTGTATTTTCCCTAACTCTGACTTGCTCAAAGGCTCAATAAAACAAAAAATAACATCAAAACAAGGAATCAAGCATTAGACCTGTAAAGACCCGTAAACTTTCATGTCTCAAAATAATGCCTGAATAGGTCCTCGTGTAGTATAACTGTAGAAATTCTTAAAATGGACCTATTTTGAGTTAAAAGTACCCCGAAATTTGAAAGATAAAATTTTCCAGAAATTGCGCATTATGCGACGCACTATGCGATCGCATAACAAGTATGCGAACCGCATAGTGATCGCATACCTGGGTAGACTACTTTGGTAATGTGGACCGCATAGCTTTCGCATTCTTGCCCCATGGTTTATTTGCGAGGGAGGTTATGCGACGCACTATGCGATCGCATAACAGGTATGCGGAGCACATCGTGGTCGCATACCTAGGCAGAATGTTTCCAATTTTGGCCCATTTTGAGGGCCATTATGCGATAGGAATGCGGACTGCATAGCAGGAATGCGATCGAGTTCCTGACCGCATTCCGTGTCGGGGCTCTTAATTTTTAATTTTAAAACCCGACCCCCTGTTCAATAAAACACCCCTTCCCTTTATTCTTTTTAACAATTTTCTGACTAAGAATAGAGAGAGAAAAAGAGAGTTCTTGAGAGAGAGGGTTTCTACATCACCCATTTGATTTTCCACAATCACTCAAGCCCCGAAATTATTAAGTTATTGTCTTCTTCACTCAAAGAGGTAAGTCTTCGCCCTATTTTCCCCAAATTTCTCAGATTTTGGTTAAGAATAAAGCACACATATATTGGTTCTTAAAACTTAAAGTTGAAAACCTTGCATGCATGTTCATTTATTGTCATAATCTAGTAAAGGGAAGTGGGTTAGAGTAATCTAAGGGGTCACATAGCATTCGATAAAATGCCTAAGCGAGCTCGAATTTTATTCATGATTGCCAATTCTAAGATGAATGTGTTACATTATTAATTAGATTGACGTTTCTTGACGGTCCGGTGATTTGTGATAGAAATTAAAAAGGGGAAAATTCGACACAAGGTATGTATGGCAAACTTTAACCTTTGTAGAATCCTTGATACGCTCAATTTACACCTTAAAAGAATGTAAGCGATCGTTGTTAAATATAGTAACCCAACAAGGTTGGGGTCGAATTCCACAGAGAACAATATGAGGGCGTTTAGGAATGCTAGAGAATTATCACTTATCGCGCAGTGCCAAACAAATACGATTTTGATGTAGAAAATTGTTTTATAACNTATAATCTTTTCCCAAAGACTAACAAGACTTCCTAATTGAATTATCCCTAACCCAATTAGGAGATTAAGCACTTCCGGATTTTGCTACAAGTAGTTCAATCCTATTCCTAGATAGAACCTATAAAATGAGGGTTAAATCCTCAAGTTCTTGTTAATTAATCTTTCCCAACCCCAAATAATCTCTTCCAAAAGTAATTCGGAGTTAATGGGCGAGTCCTAGGGTTAGCTACTCCCTTTGGAAACATTAAAGAACAAGAATAATTAAAATAACAAACACCCACTTCACAAATATAATAAAATCATTCAATACATAAGCACAACAAGGTATTTAATCCACACTTTAAATATGAATATTCCCATAAATCATATTCAAGTGTTAGAAAAATACTACACACTTAGATATACAATACAAAGCAAGGAAATAAAGAAATAAACACAAATGGGTAAAGAAAACTTCACCACAATGTCGAAATCTACAAATCCAAAGTGTGTGTGCGAACCCACAAATCAATACTTGTTCTTCTCTACTCAAAATATATTTACAAGGCTGAAGAAATGTCCAAAGATCGATCTCTAATAGATGCCTAAGATGTTGCCAAGGTATGCTTTTTATAGAGGGCCAAAAATTCGAGTGAAAAGTGGACAAAAACACCCCTGTCGGGCTGATATGCGATCGCATTCCTGTCGCATAATAGGGATGCGATTCGCATCTTCACTTTTTCCGTAGCACATCAAAACCCTAGGTCCCAAAGGTTCGTCGCATTTGAGAGATGTGGTCCGCATTAGTGATGTGCGATAGCATTCGTGCGTCGCATTTACAATGTAGCTTTAGGCATCATATGGTGATGCGATTCATATGCGAACCGCATTTGATATATGCGGTCGCATATCTGACCGCACTTCACTCATTAAAATGGGCTCAACTTTCTGTTGCGTTATGCGATATCTAGGCTCGAAATGCGATTCGCATGTTGCATATGCGATCGCATTCGGCCATTTGTCCTCCTATTTTCTCTTCTTTACTCTCTTTTGCTCAATTTCACTCCAATTTGACCTTAACCACTTGAGTAACACAAAATCTACTGAAAAGAGGCCAAAATGAGTGGTAAAATCGCCACTCATCAATCCTCTTGTTGGTGTCCGAGCATACGGTATGTGTACCTTGTTTGAGAATATATGAATTGGCTGTCCAATTTTGTTGATGCGTAATATTTCACTCCCTGAATTTCTTGTTGACTACTATGCTAGTTGAGATTGTGAAAAGTGGTTTGTTGTGCCTATTTTATTATGTGCAAAGCTCGTAAATGCTCGAGGGTATCAATATGAAAGTATCTGTTAATGAATGAAAGAATGTTAATGTGCCAAAGTGTGGGAATGTATATAATGGCTAAAATCGTGCGTGGTAAGTAATGAAAAAGGGTATTGTAAAATGATGTAATTGAGTTGAACGATTATGGCAACACCGTCTACATGAATTACTTCTTGGTGAGAATCATTGTGCCTTGAGCCTGTATGGAGAATTGTTGATATGAACTTGTGTTCCTTGTAATGAAGATCCTTGTGATCTAACTGTTGGGATTGTTGTTATGAAATGTAATTGTCTGGTGGGATCGGGTTGCACGCCGCAACATGTAGTAATAAGGGTGGACAAGTTAATAAGGGTGAGAGAAGGTGATAAGGTTGGCCGAGGTAATAAGGTTGGCCGAGGTAATAAGGATGGAATGTTATCATATTGAAATGAGAATATGTGAAACTCTTGAATATGGAGGTATTCAAAGGAGAATCTGTGAAACTCTTGATTTTGGTTGTTTTTATTTCTGTGCAATGCTTGTTGGTTCTATTAACTGTCTCTTATTTGTGTATTGCTTGATTGTACTTGGGGTAATGTTTGTTCATACATTCTAGTACTATTCAACAGTACTAACGTCCCTTTTGCCGGGGGCGCTGCATTTTTTATATGGATGTAAGTGGTTCCATAGTAGGTAGCTCAACCCGCCGTTAGTGGTGCCTCATCTTCATCTCTTTAGCAGTTGTGGTGAGCCCCTCTTCTCCTCGGGGCCGTGTGTGGATTATACCACCCTCTTTTGCTTATGTTGTACAGCTATAGCACGGGCCTTGTTGCCGGCAAGTTATGTAAAACCCCTAGTATTCGTAGAGGCTCCGTAGATATGATGTGGGTGTATATATGTATTTTTTGGTAGTAACTGTACGTACTCGGAAAACGTGATTCATGTTGGAAAGTTATGTATGTATTATGTATGTTTGGATATCAATCGTTGAAATACTAAAAGAGGAAAAATGGAATTATGTTGTAAAATATACTTTGAATCTAAACTCGGCTAATTCACATGAAATAATGTATGTGATGAACGCAGGGTAATACGTTGGGTAGGAAAGGCAATCCGAGTCCGCTTCACTGGGTTCATCCGGCGAGGCGCCGGTCTCGTCCCTCAATTTTGGGGCGTGACAAACTTGGTATCAGAGCCTAAGGTTTTAAAAGTGTTCTAGGATGTCTCGGAGTCGTGTCTAGTAGAGCCCTTTCTTATCAGTGTGTTGTTGACCACATCTATAATTAGGGGGCTGCATGGACATTTAGGAAAATACCCTTCCATTGTTACTCTATATCGTGCGATGAAGTGAAAGGTGAGAATGTCTCTATCTAATTCGTGCATTGTCCTAATTTTCAGTAAATGGCGCCCAAGAAAAGAGATCGACTCGACCTAGAGGCCAATGCCACCCCGAGTGTGGCCATACATCCTTTATCTAATGGTGCGGGTGAGTATGATTTCCTGACCTTGAATCTGCCTGACTCCTTCAAGCCAAGCCAGTATATCCCTATTCCTGCTCCAGCGGAGGGTACTGAAATCCCTCCCGCTGATGTTCATGATCCTTCCTCAGTTCCAGCTTCCGGTCCCAGTATTTCAGATGAGGACCTCAGGGGAGCTATTCAGATGTTGACTCAGTTAGTGGCCTCCCAGGCCCAAAGATCTCAGGCTGCCCCTGCGTCCTCTAGCGAGCAAGGGGATTCTTCAGGTTCTAGGGTCAACCAATTTATGCGATTAGCCCCTCCAGAGTTCACATGAACTGACCCAGAGGCCGATCCTCAAGATTTTATAGATGAAATGTACAAGACTCTCTAGGTTATGAAGGCTACTGAAACAGAGGGAGTTGATTTGGCTTCCTATCGTCTAAAGGGAACATCATATTCATGGTTTGAGATGTGGGAGTGTTACTGTGGAGAGGGGAGCCCTCCGGGGAGGTGGGTCGAGTTCGTAGATGCTTTCATGGATCATTTCTTGCCTACCGAGACTGGCAGCCCATGCTGCAGAGTTTGAGGTCCTTAAGCAGGGCCACATGAGTGTGTGGGAGTACCATATGGAGTTCGTGCGCTTGTCCAAGTATGCTACCCACATGATGCCGACTACGGAGGCCAGAGTTCGTCGGTTTGTTCAAGGCCTTGGTCCCTTGGTTGTCGATGAGGCTGCTACAGCTACTTTGCATTTGGATATGAACTACGGGAAGATTGTGGGTTTTTCCCAGGCTACAGAGGCTCGAAAATTGAAGATAAGAATGGAAAGAAAGGGTAGTAGTAGGGCCCAATCAGCGGGCAACCCTGGGAGCTCAGTTGGAGGTGGGAGATCAGCCCTTGGGAGAGGGTCATCAGGGCCATCTCAGTCCTATGCTCAGTCCTCAGCCAATGCGTCGCCATCAGGGCACAGTTATCAGTAGGGAGGTCGCTTTGGGCCTGGTTCAGATAGCAGGAGGTTCCACCAATCAGTTCGTTCTGGTGGGAGGTTTCAGCTGCAGCGGAGGTCCCCATGAATCTCATCATACGGCCCATGACGTCCTAGAAGCCCGGCGCCGTCATAAAGTCCACTGGGGCAGGAACTACTTGAGGCACCTCATCCCGCTTCTCTATAATAGGGTCCTCTTTTGGTGCAACTGGAATAGCTCTGGGACACCCTCGTCCCCTACCTCGGGCAGGTGCTCTACCCTTGCCTCTACCACGACCTCGAGCGGCGGGGGTAGCGGCATCTCCCAGATCAGGAACATCAGATGCACGCGTCCTCACCATCTGTGAGAGAATAGAAGAATAAGTTTGAGT
>ML262365.1:888-43057 GCA_005239495.1 Nicotiana undulata
AATCCATTCAGTTTAATAAGACAAGACTCAACACATTCCCAGAACCCGGTGACACAAGTACATGAGCAGTTTCTAAGAATTTATACAATTATACAACTCTTGTCCGAGAAATAAATGGGACAAAAGCAATAGAGATACAATGTAAAGATATAGAAAGAAGGAGACTCTGTCAACTGCGGAACGCCTCCGGATGAATGAAGCCCGAGCAAGTCTCCAAATCAATCGTTGAACTATGAAGATACTTGTGCAACAAAATGCACAGAAAGTGCAGCAAGAGTACATATACATATATGTACCCAGTGAGTATCCCGCCTAACCTCGAAGAAGTAGTGACGAGAGGTCGACTTGACACTCACTAAGGTCCAACAATATAAAAAGGACAGAATATGCTGAAAGCAGTAGACATGTGAAGGCAGTTAAGCAGCAAATATATAAGGCTCAGTAATCCAAATAAATTATGAAAATAAGTAAATAAGAAATTTCCTTTCTTTAAATCCGTCGTGGCGCACGACCCGCTCCCATAAATGTATCTTTGAATCCGCCGTGGCGTACGGACCGCTCCCATAAATGTATCACTTTCATCACTCTCTCGTGGTGTACGGCACGATCCCATAATGTAATCACTTTCATCACTCTGCCATGGCGTACAGACCGATCCTATAATGTAATCACTTTCATCACCCTACCGTGGCATACGACCCGATCCCATAATGTAATCACTTTCATCACTCTACCGTGGCGAACGGCCCGATCCCATAATGTAATCACTTTCATCACTTTGCCGTGGCGTACGACCCAATCCCATAATGTAATCACTCTCTTCACTCTATTGTGGCGTATGGCCTGATCCCATAATGTAATCACTTTCATCACTCTGCCGTGGCGTACGGCCCGATCCCATAATGTAATCACTTTCATCACTCTGCCGTGGCGTACGAACCGATCCCATAATATATTTTACAAATATAAGAGTGGGGGAAATAACACGATGCTCGCGGAATGTAAATTGCGAAGAGGTCACATGCGCACACAATATTCTTTCCTTTTCATAAATATTTTCCACAAACATTTTCTCTCCTACTACTTCCCGTAAAACAATCCCTTTCATATTACTTTCTGTAAAATAATTCTTTTCATTTTATTTTCCGTAAAACAATTCTTTTTATATTATTTTCCGTAAAATAATTCTTTTCATGTTATTTTTCGTAAAACAATTCTTTTCATTTTATTTTCCGTAAAACAGTCCTTTTCATTTTATTTTCCGTAAAACAATTCTTTTCATTTTATTTTCCGTAAAACAATTCTTTTTATATTATTTTAAATTCCATGAAATCTCAGAGGAGCAAAACTACCCATAGCAGGACTTCATAACATACAGCTCATCACAAGAAGAACACAAGGCATGGTGTGGGGCCTAACTACCCGGACATAACAATAATAGCCGCTACGTACGGACTCTCGTCACTTGGTACATACGTAACCCCCACAAACAATTACGCACAGTATGTAGAACACCTATGGGGACAGTTCCCTCTTACAAGGTTAGAAAGGAGACTCACCTCGCTCCGAAGATCCATCACCGGCCTCCAAGCCTCTACGACGACTAAAATGGATGCGCAACGCTCCCAAACTATTCAAATAAGGATAATTCAATGAAAATATACTCAATAGATCATAACCAATTCAAATCACAAAGTTCCTCAGCCCGGCTCAATGAAATGACCAAAACGCCCTCGGGCCAATGTGCCCGGACCTCAAAAATTCTTGAAGCAAATCCCTACCCGAAGCTTTACTAATTCAATTAGACATTTTACTCAATTATTCATGCTCAATTCGTGGCTAAAATCCAAATTTCCAAATTCTAGGTCTCTCCAAAAATTGCCCATGGCTTTGAAGAAATGAAGAAAATGACAAAAATCCCGGTTTAAAACAACACTGCCCAGTTCTGCCCTTCTATGAGATCGCATGAAGTCCTCTGCGATCGCATAGGTCACCCTGCTGCCTCCTCCGCGATCGCACCTCACGAACCGCGATCGCACAAGCCAATACCCTACACCCTCATCTCGCTCCTCTATGCGAACGCAACATACGGTCCGCGATCGCACTAGCCGATTTCATCCTCCTATGCGATCGCATTGCACCTCCTGCGATCGCATAGGCCAAAAATCCTTGCCCCTCAATTCCTTCTCCGCGATCGCATAGCTAAGGCTGCGATCGCATAGAACACCAGCAGCACCAGAAACCAGCAACAGCAAATTCACTCCGAAATGACCCGAAACCACCCCGAAACACACCCGAAACACACCCGAGGCCCCTGGGACCCCGTCCAAATCACACGACTCAGTCCCATAACACCCCACGAACTTGCTCGAGGCTTCAAATCACATCAAACAACGCCGAAATCATGAATCGCACTAAAATCCAACTTTATGAACTTTAAAATTTCTAACTTTCACATCCGACGCCGAAACCTATCAAACCACGTCCGATTGACCTCAAATTTTGCAGGCAAGTCATATTCGACATTACGGACCTCTCCAACTTCCATAATCACATTCCGATCCCGGTATCAAAATTTCCATTTCCGGTCGAATTCTTCAAAAACCTTCAATTTTCTATCTTTAGCCAAATGACCTTAAATTGACTTCCGGATATCCGAATTCACTTTCGATCGCGCCCCCAACTCCAGAATCACCATACGGAGCTATTCCCAGACTCGGAATCCCAAACGGATATCAATATCATTGAAATGTACTTCAAGTCAAACTTAGGAAATTTCCTTAAAATACTGACTTTCCACAATATGCGCTGAACTGCTCCCGGGTTATCCAAAACCCGTTCCAGACATACGCCCAAGTCCAAAATCATCATACAACCCTGCTGGAACCTTCGAATCCTGATTCCGAGGTCGTTTACTCAAAATTCCAATCTTACTCAATTTCTTCAACTTAAGGCTTCTGAAATGAGCATTTTCCCTTCAATTTAACTCCAAACCTCCTAAATTTCAGCTCTGACAATACACACGAGTCACAATACCCGAAATGAAGTTGTTCATGACTCCCAACTGCTGAATGACGCGCTGGATCTCAAAATGACCGGTCGGGTCGTTACAACTACAGACTTCTAAATGTCTCCAACTCTGTTTAAGCTTGTTGATTCCAAATGGTGTTCTTAGTTGTGCTGCCTTACTATCTATTTTCATCTGGTAACTCTTATTGTGAATCTAATTTCATGCCTTATGGCATCGAGGGTCAGGGTATGTTCCTTTTGTTATGATAAAAAGATATTGCTCGCACTCCCTGTGAGATTTTCTCCTAAACGATCATCTACCTGCTCTGTTGGTCCATGTGACTAGGTAACTTGGGTTAATCTTCTCCGATAATCACATCAAGACTTCTCACCCTTTCATAATTATTCATATGGTCACTTCGAGGCCTTATTCTACGCTAGCTCGTAATGATTTTGAGTACTTTCTCACCATTGTTGATGATTTTCTAGGGCTACAAGGGCATGTCTCATGGGTTCCAAAAGTAATGATTTTCCTTAAAGTTCAAGCTTAAATTACCATGATTTCAAATCAAAGTGTGTCACCTTTTCAAAAGTCTTAAATGGGTCGGATTTGATGAGGTTATGTGACTTTCTGCTCACTCGGCTTCTAGGAGTATTGACAACGTCATGGTCATGTATGGGGAATTATTGCTACCTATGGAATTCCACCGCATTGAGGAGGGGTAGATTGTTCGAATTATGATAACCTCATAATTAGATGACTTCTTTTCCATCCTCATGCGCTTGTGGAATAGAGTCCTTATGTCGCTTATTGTTAGGAGTGAAATCAAATTCCACGTATTTTATTTGCGGCCTCAATCACACCCATGTTGCAAGAGTCTTACCATTTGAGCTCAACTATTTACCTTACACTCAGAGACACAGCCGGTATATCCCACTTGATCAGTTCTTTAAAGTCTCAAGTTCACATACATGGTATCCACTTATCTAAGAATAATAGTTACCACTATGCTTCACTTATCTGATAATTGATGTAGTCGCCTGGATTAAACCATGTCGGCATCGTTAATATAGATCATCGTGTCTCTTAGCATATAACCTCATAAAATACTCTGCTCAGCACATTAATGGATTCCTGAATAATTCCAGCCCAATCTTGAACTCCGTTGCTCCTCACTGTATTTGGCCTATTTTGGTATTGAAAGTTCAAATGTGTCAAAGTCACCCTGTGATCTCATATATTCAGTAGGTAATTTTATGGTCAATTTATTATGGCACATCTTAGAGTAATCATGAAGGTCACCACGAGTTTAGTTTGGGTGTTCGCATAGAGATTTAGAATTCAGGAGGGTAAACCGGTTATTCTCAAAATTTTCCCCTATAGATGTTATGTGAATTGATAATGAAGGGTACATAAGAGCATTTTTCCCATTAGGTTGCACTAGGAGTATGATGTTCCCCGTAACTGTTCCTCATGTACTTTGTGTTTTCATATGTTTATGTCCAAGAAGGTAGTGATAAGAAGGGTGTGAATTGATTTGATTGAATTATATGATCATGGTAATATCCTATATGATGCATTATTGGCAAGAATCATCGTGGCTTGACTTCATATGGATTGTTGATTTAAAAGAAACTATATTCTTGTTGATGAACACCTTCGTGATTACATTAATGGCTGGTAGGGACTATTATGAACACATGCTTGTTTGGTTACTATGAAATGATATTCTTGATGGTATGATGCCATGTGATGGAATTGTGGGCTGTTGTTGTTACCATGAATTGTAATGTCCGGTGGAATATAAATCGTACAGTGGAAATCATTAAAGGTAAAGTTAATGGATAGTTAACTCATGCGAGGTGTCTATCTGTCATCCTTGTTATGTATGTTTGGGAGTTGATATTATTTCCGTAAATGTGTTATGGCAAAACTTGTAAGTCGAGGAGGCAACCTTGAAGGCTGAAAGTTTTGTGGAAGGAAAATATTTTTGCTTGATTGTATATCAATTAGTTTTGACTTGAAAGGTACCATATAGGTGTTATGATCTAAAAATGTGCAGTCCATGTTCAGGTGTCTTTATGGTAATGTAGTTCTTGTGATGTTGAGATTAGTGTTATGGGTATATACATTGTGGTGCTTTGTCGAGTTATTGATGAGTTTTAAAGATGGTTTTGGTAGTTCTCTGACAGGTGGATAGGCCTAGTTACAAAGGAGATGCTGTCGAAATTTCTGAAAAAATTTGGGAGTCAGTCAAAATTTAGGGGCTTCAGGTAGGATAGAAAAGGAATATGTTATGTTAGGTGTTTGGGTCAGGCTCTACCTCTCATTTGAGGATGAATGATCCTAAGCGGGGGAGAATGTAAGTCCCCGGAAAATTTTGCTAAGCAATATAGACTTCGGGGTGCCAGGTAGACTAATTGTAATATTTTATGTGCTTTAATTATAATGTAAATGAATTGGATGTGGTGGATAAGTGTATGAGTCATATAATAAGTAATGTGAGGTCCAAGGGGAAGCCTAAGGCTAGGCCAAATGGGAGAATTCCATAATAGGCTAAAATTCCAAAGGTATTTGCACTAGTACACAATTTGAAGGAGCATATCTAATTATGTATAAATTATTATGTGATGTATAACCTATCAAATGAAAGGTCTTCGATTCTAGTTTCCAACTCTTCAAACCGTTAGTCATTTGGACATTCCTACGCAAAGTTATGGTCTAATTACCAAAGGCTAGAAAAATGTGGTCCTGTGTCAAATCTGCGATCGCATTTTTGGTCGCATTGTTGACTCTACGATCGCAGATCTGTCACAGAATGGGCCAGTGTAGCCCAGTTTTGGGCACCTATTTCGCGATGCACTCTGCGGCCCACATGTTTGTTCTGCGGTCCATTCTGCCATCGCAGACCTTGTTACGGAGGCTTATTTTTCCTATTTTTATAACCCCACCCCATTTTCATAAATAGGTTTAAAGGCTTCATTTGGGGTCATTTTCTACTGATTTTAGAGAGAGATGAGAGAAAATATAGAGACAAATAAGGGGCCTAACTTCATAATCATCCAAATCCTGCTCAAGTCTTCAAGAATCAAGAAAGATAACCATAGATTGTCTTCCATCCGGGTAAGTCCTACTTCCAAAAATTCCATGCAAGA
Source organism: Nicotiana undulata (assembly GCA_005239495.1). Taxonomy (NCBI): domain Eukaryota; kingdom Viridiplantae; phylum Streptophyta; class Magnoliopsida; order Solanales; family Solanaceae; genus Nicotiana; species Nicotiana undulata. The sequence goes on from ML262365.1 coordinate 7,054, forward strand.
GGTTAAGGATTCAAATATGTGGTGGGGGTTAGAAANCATTTATAAACCTTGTAGTCTACTTCACATGTTAGGTGTTTGATGAAATTCCTAAGAGAGCGACACCATGGATAATCTTCCTAATTATTAATCGATTTCCGCTATCTCCTTATAGATTGTTATGGCTAGAGGTGTTGGTGTATTGTCTAAACTTAAGGAAAAGCTTTGTGAGGTATGTATGGATAACTTTAACCCTTGTAGAATCCCCTTGTTGTGTCGAGCATACGGTATGTGTAATTGTATGTAAATATGTGAATTTACTGTCTTAGTTGATTGCCACTCCACTGTGTTATATGAGGTTGTGAACAATGATTTGGCGTGCCTACCTTGTTATGTGCAAGACTTGTAATTGTTTGAGGTTATTGATATGAAACGATGTAAATAAGTTGAATGATTATGGCAATACCTTGTACATGAATTATTACTTGGTTAAAATTAGGGTGCCTTGGGCCCAAATAAACGAGTTGTTGATGTGAACTTGTGCTCCTTGAAAGGAGGATTCTTGTGATGTAATTGTTTGGGATTGAAATATGAAATATGATTGGTTTCCACCCCACTGTGTTAGATAAGATTATAAATTGTGTTTGGCATGTCTACTTCATTATGAGAAAAGCCGGTAATTGTTTGAAGCTACTGATGTGAAGTCTTATAAATAAGTTGACAGTTATGGCAACACTTCGTATATGAAAATCCTGCTTGATGAAAGTTTGGGGTGCTTTGGGCCCAAGTGATTGAATTGTAAATGTGAATTTGTGATCCTTGAAAGGAAAGTTCTTATAATGAAATTGTTTGTTGTTGTTGTTGTTGTGATGAAATTATTGGTGGTATTGTTATGAAATATAAATTGTCAGGCAGGGTCGGGTTGCGCGACGCAACACGAAGTAATAAGGTATGGGTTGTTGTGATAAGGGTGGCCGAGGTAATAAGGGTGGACGAGGTAATAAGGATGAAAAGTGATCTTTATCACTATTGATATGAAATTGATGAAACTCGTGAATATGGTGGTGTTGGAAAGGAAAAAGGAGAGATTGTAAAATTGTTGACTTTGATTGTCTCTTTTCGTGTATTTTGATTGTTGGTCCTATTACTGTCCTTCTTCTTATCTGTGTATTGGTTGATTGTACTTGGGATAAAGTTTGTTTATACATACTAGTACTATTCCACAGTACTAACGTCCCTTTTGCCGGGGGGCGCTACATCTTTTATATGGATGTAGGTGGTTCCATGACAGGTAGCTCAGCCCGCCGTTAGTGGTACCTCCTTTTCATCTCTTCAGCAGTTGTGATGAGCCCCCCTTCTCCTCGGGTTCGTGTGTGGATTATACCACCCTCTTTTGCTTATGTTGTAAAGGTATAGCCGGGTCCTTGTTACCGGCAAGTTATGTAAAATCCCTAGTATTCGTAGAGGCTTCATACACATGATCTGGGTGTATATATGTAGTTTTGGGTAGTAACAGTACGTACTCGGAATCGTGGATCATGTTGGAAAGTTATGAATGTATTATGTATGTTTGGATATCAATCGTTGAAATGCTAAAAGAGGAAACAAATTGAGATATGTTGTAAAATATACTTTGAAACTAAAATCCGCTAACTCACATGAAATAATGTATGTTATGAACGAGGGGTAATACGTTGGGCAGGAAAGGCAATCCAGGTCGCCTTGACTGGGTTCACCCGTTTAGGCGTTGGTCTCGTCCCTCGATTTTAGGGCGTGACATAAAGAGAGATAGAGAAGACACAACATCTAACATATTAGTTCCTCTGAGGGCGCCTGACAAGAAATACATAATACATATTTATACACATATACTTTTAAAACATATGACTATGTGGGCATCATCATCATCATCATCATATTGTATCTAGCTGTTATAGGCTCGGTAAAAACGTACCCGGCCATCATAGGGCTCGGTAGAATCGTACCCAGCTACGTGGAGCATGGTAAAATCCAGTTGATCAATGGTTTCACAATATATGTTGTACTCGGCCGACTACAATGCAGCTTGATAGAGTAAAATAGGTACATATATATAATGTATGTTCAACTCATGGAATCACATTTTGTACCTTTCAGAGTGATGTATGGTCAGTAACCTCCATATACGTTATTAGAGCTAACTCGTCATCATGAATCTCATAAGTATCAACAAATACCAACAACATTTGATAACATAAGAATAAGAGAAGAAACATCAACATCAATCACTCCATAAGAAAATAATAAGCTAAAGTAAGAACATAATACTCACATTTAACGGAAATCCCAAGAAAAAACTCTCTTCTCCCTCCTAAACCCTAAACTCACCGGCGAACCTTCCATGGAAGCCACGGCCGGAGGCCAGCCACCACCAATGGTTGCGCTGCCTCCCCAACCTCCTCCCATTGTCGCCCAATCATCTACAACCACAAACAACAATCCCCAACCCATGGATTATGCAAAAATCTTAAAACCTACTGCCATTAATGCCCCCATGCAAACCCTAGCTACGTTACCACTGAAACCAGCTGAGTTCCTTCATGGAGAACCAGTTGTGAAGTGGAAGAAACAAGAAGTAAAGCAATCTATCATACAACAAGGGCTTCAACTTGCAGTTCTTGGGAAATTTTTGTATGGGAAGCATGTTATTAGTGAATTACGTAAAGTAATTCCAATTCAATGTGAGATTAAAGGCCATTGTTCAGTTGGTTTAATTGAAGATAGTCATGTGTTGATTAGGCTGTCATTATTAGAGGACTATGTTCATCTTCTTTCAAAGCCAGCTTTTTATTTAAAAGCTCAGTCAGACTTGTGGCAGATGCGTTATACAAAATGGAATCCATGGTGGACACCTGATGAAGAGACTCTCATAGACATAGCCTGGATTAGCTTTCTAGAACTCCCTCCTAATTTCATTGGTAAGGAATATGTATTTTCATTAGCTCGTGCAGTTGGTAATCCATTACATGTAGACCTAGCAACTCAAAATAGGACTAGACCTAGTTGTGCTAAGGTGAAGGTGGAAGTTCACTTGTTAAGTAAGTTCCCTCATCGTATTAAGATTGTGGAAGAAGTTGATGAATCTGGGCCAGAAGAGTTTAAATGGATTAGGATTAAGTATGATTATATTCCAAAATATTGCAAGCCTTGCCAAAAAAAAAGGGCATAGTGAGGCAGAATGCTGGGTAATTCATCCTGAATTACACAAGAGATTTGATGAAGATGTTAAGGATCAAGGCAAGGTGAAGAGAGTTGTGGTGGGTACTGAAGCAATTGGTGTCACGACCCAAAATCCATAAGGTCGTGATGGCACCGGACACCACTGTCAGGCAAGCCAATCATTAAATGGTTAAGTTAAATTTCCTGTTTTAGCATTTTTGAAATCATTACCTTTCACTTTATTACATAATAACTGAATAAAATCCGCTAAGTAAATACGATAGTCTAATATTCCATGCTAATAAAATACATCCCAAACACATCCCAAAACCCGGTGTCACAAGTGCATGAGCAAATTCTAAGAATTTCACAAATACTACAAAGCTTGTCCGAAATACAAATTGGACAAGGGATTTAAAATGAAAATAAATACAATGTGAGGGAGACTCTGTCGGATGCGGGTCGTCTCCGGATGGTGCAGCTCGTCTAAGTCTCCAAGCCCGCCACATCGCTGTGAAAGTACCTTTGCAATAAAAATGCACAGCAAGTGTAGCATGAGTATGAAAACAATGTGTACTTGGTAAGCATCCCGCCTAACCTCAGAGAGGTAGTGACGAGAGTTCGAATTAGACACTTGCTAGAAGTAAATTTAGTATAATCAAGTGAGACACTAAGCAGGAATATCATAGGCAATCTAATAAAATCAGGGATAAGTAATATCAACTTCTTTCACATTTAACACTTTAAATCTTCATCATTTCAGTTGGCAATTTAAAACTACATAGGCCAATAAATAGGTAATAATTACAGAAAATACGCAACAATTATAATGCGCAAGAAATGCCGAGGGTCGAACGGCCCGAACCAACAATAATAAAATGTGCACTGCCGAGGGTCGAATGGCTCGTACCATAGATGCATCTATCTTCCCCGCTCGCGAATCGATCATGAGACGCAGTCATACATAAATAACAAGGTCATCTTGCTCGTGAATCATACATGCGACTCAGGCACCCATAGTTACACATCTTCACACAAGGAAAGTATAATAGTGGGTCCTAGCCTATTCAATGAAGTGATAGAATTCTCATTTTAATGAACATGAAAATAGTATTTAAAGCCTTTCTGGGGATTTACTTTCCAATTTCGTCAGGGTTTCAAACGTTATAGATTTACCCGAAACACAATTATCCAAGGAAGAATCAATTCTCCTTCTAGGTGATTAAGAAAAGTAGACTCTATCCTTCTTAGAGATTTAATTACTAATTGTCTGCATCACATGATATTTTATTGACAAAGTCACAAGTACAACAAGGAAAGCATGCTAGTGGGTCCTAGACTACCCATACATAGCATATTAGTAGCTACGCACGGACTCCCGTCACCTCGTGCGTACGTAGCCCCCGCAAATAGTAGCACATAATTAATTAGTTCACCTATGGGGACAATTTCCCCCTCACAAAGTTAGAAAGGAGACTTACCTCGCTCCGAAATTCAATAACCGGCTGCCAAGCCCTTCCGATGACTCAAATTGTTGCACAACGCTCCAAAACTAGCCAAATAACGGCAACTAATGAAAATATACTCTAATACTTGTTAACAATACAAATTATATAAATTCCCAACTCCGCTCAAAGAATTGACTAAAATTCTCTCGGGCCCACGTGCCTGGATTCCAAAGTTTCTCGAAGATAAACTCTACCCATAGCCTTACTAACTCAAATATACAATTTACTCTTAATTCCATGCTCAAATTCGTGGTAAAATTCCAAAATGCCAATTCTAGGTTTTCTACCAAAATCCCAAGTTTTCACTAATTTTCCATGAATTTCCATGTCAATATATATATATATATATATATATATATAATCCAAGTATTTAACTTGAAATAGATGGGAATCACTTACCTTGGCATAGATGATGAAGATGGAGCTCCAAAATCGCCCCTAGGCCGTCTCAAATGGAGGAAATGAGATGAAATAGCCAAAACCATTTTTTGCAAACTTATACACTTCTAGGAAACTCTTCTTCGCATTCGCGGGCCTCCCCTCGCGTTCGCGAAGAACAAAAATCTTGCAAGGCAAATTCCAAACGCTTCTCAGACAGGCTCTAGTATAATGATCATAACGTTTTGCACAAAACTCCAAATGATAAATGGTTTAATGTTATGAAAAATAGACTCCAAGATAAACAACTATCATGTTTTGGTCATCTCCCAATTCTTTATAGATTTCGAGATATAAGCTTCCAAATTCAGCCCTGTGCAACACAAATTTCTTCTTCATCTTCCCGGACACCCTATAGTGTAACAACCATATCTCTTTGTATACAAATCCAAATACTAAGTGGTTTACTTTTCTAGAAACTAGACGCAAAGGGATACAACTTTTGTTTTACATCATCTCACAGTTCCTTATAGATTGTGAGATATGAGCCTCCGAAGTCAGACCTGCGCAGCAGATATTTTTCTTCTTCGCGAACTCGAAGAGCAAAGTCCCTAATGCCAAATTCTTCTTCGCGAACGCGAAGGGATCCTCGCGAACACAAAGAACAACACCAGACACCAGCATCAGCCATCTCAAAATAGCCTGAAATGATATGAACCACCCCGAAACACACCCGAGGCCCCCGGGACCCCGTCCAATCACACGACTAACTTCTACATTCGATGTCGAAACCTATCAAATCACGTCTGATTGACCCCAAATTTTGCACACAAGTCATATTCGACATGACAGATTTGCTCTAATTTCCGGAATCGCATTTCAACCCCGATATCGAAATTTCCAATTCCGGTCAGATTTCTCAAAAACCTTCAAATTCCTATCTTTAGCCAAATGACTTCAAAATGACCCACGGACATCCGAATTCACTTCCGATCGCGCTCCCAACTCCAGAATCACCATACAGAGCTATTTCCAGGCTCGGTATCCCAAACGTACATCTATAACACTGAAAATCCTTCCAACCCAAATTTATGAAATTCTTCTAAAATGCTATCTTCCATAATATGCACCGAAAAGATCTCGGGTTACCCGACTCCCGATCCGAACATACGCCCAAGTCCAAAATCATCATACGAACCTGCTGGAACCTTCAAATCCTGATTCGGTGGTCGTTTACTCAAAATTCCAACCTTAGTTGATTCTTCCAACTTAAGGCTTCCGAAATGAGAATTTTTCTTTCCAAATCCACCTGAACTTTCCGAATTTCACTTCCGACCATGCGTACAAGTCACAATACTTGAAATGAAGCTGCTCATGGCCTCAAACCGTTGAACGACGTGTTAGAGCTCAAAACGACCGGTCGGGTCATCATATTCTCTCCCACTTAAACACACGTTCGTCCTCGAACGTGCCAAGAACTGCTCTTGAGTTATCTGAAATCACTATGTAACACCTCGTGCACCTACCCGTGCTACCACAACCCCGTTAGGTACATTAGCTTGATCAAATCTGAAGATATCCTCTTTTATCCATACAATAAGCTCAGAACCCAGTTCCAACACTTGAAATTTATCCACCATGCATGTTTCCAATACATAAACACCGTATCAACTACCACACAAGGTACCAAAACATGACTGCATATCTTTGTTGAATTTAGCACCATACACCGCATATTTCATCATCCAACCACAATGACATTCCCTGAACCTTAATAGCCCAAAATTCCACGAATCTGATGCTCCTAATGCACCTTATGATATATATATATATATATATATATATATAGATTCCGCTATAATGCTGGCGATACCACCACAACGGAGGAGACGTGTAGAAATTTCTGACCAATTGTAGAGTTAACCAAACATTGAATCTTTTCCCTTGACTAAAATCATCTCATTACGAACCAAATAATGGTAATTGTCTTGTAATATACTCCACATAATCTTATCGCACCCATCCCTGATCCATAAATCTCGTCTCACCCAGTATGAACTGCTTAGTCAACAAATCACTCCCAGACATGACCATCAGTCTCACACGATGCCACAATGCGCCAATAGGCCACAACTCGAACATGATACATAAGGAAATGACTCAGGAAGGGACTACTTGACTCATGCAACTAATATGAACTTTCCTCAGAAAATAGGAAGTAAAACACAAGAAAAATAATTATAGGGAACCGTACTCAACACCACATTGTTGCTGCGTGCAACCCGATCCAAATAACATACCCGTGGAGGCGTGCCACCCGTTCCCATCATAAAATTCACATAAGGAGATACACACCGAGCTGGATTGCTCATTATTACAAATTACTGAATATCTGTCACAAGCACGCTAAGTGCATAATACCATCTTGAAGAGACTGATAAATCCATATGCTACAAAACTTAAGCACAACTGAGGTGCGATATATATATATACTCTGAATCTCAAGATCTTTCCTGCTCACATAACATCATACTACGCAGAAACTCAGCACATAGAAAATTTATCAAGCCATTTCACAACTCCCAAGCCGATTTTGCTCGCACCGAACTAGGCTATATACACCACTTTTCTCATAACACTCAAGAGAAATCGTCATAGCCGGGACAAACACCCCACAATCCAAAACCAACTGAACTGAACGCCTTCCAGGCATAAATTCTCAAATAAGCAATGTTGCACTTCCTTATACTTGGTCTAAATCTTCAATCAATCAAGTGACTACATGTCACACTTATATAATTTTCCCGTGGTCACGCTCCCGCGGCCTTCCACACCAGGTAACAAGTTTGCACGTCCATACCACCGACCACACTAACGTTGTAAAACAAATCAAGAACCCATAACCATGATACAAAGCCTCTTTCACCAAACACCGATCTCAAGTGACACTAAAGACAACACCAGTTTCCTTGCTTATCCGAGCTCATGACATCCTTGTTAACACCGAACCGCAATCTCGATTCTTACTCCCAATTACATACTGTTTACCGCACCTAACATGCCAATATGAGATGGTGCAAGAATTCCATCATAACTCCTGAACCACTAATAGGGTGAACACTCCATCATATAGAAACCTTTTTCTTACCTCAATTCAAGAGAACCATAACAACACACGAGTGACTTCTCAAAATCACAAAACATGCAAATCCTCAGGGAATAGTCTATACCCCCATGATCCTTCCGGGATCCCCCTACACCTGACAAGCCATAATACTTGAATGCTTCCAATTATGATCTATTACGGCGGCCGACAAGCCTCGCACACACTGGCACAAACCACATGCATAATTTAATCACACTGACGAAACTGATCACTGCCGTACATGTGCCATTTCAAACATGGATAACCAATCTATATTATTTTTAATTATCCTTAATTGCCTTAGAAATAATAGTAACCCCATTCAACTTATAACAAACTCAATCCTCACTCATCCCGAGTGGCCTTGACTCATGAGACCACGCTATCTCAATCCCACAAACCGTCTCATACCCTCCTTGTGCGCATTCATAACTCCAACTAATATACCCTCCTGATACTCTTTCTCCAAATCTGGAGTTCATTTTCTCTCCTTCCTCTGATACTATCCTGCATGCTAAAAATAACATAGAACACCTCAACCATTTTCCCTTTCTAAAAAATTATGCTGCAAAAGATCGATTCTTAATCATACTGCTGCCTGAAACCCTTAAACATCGTATTCTTAGCCTTCGAATTCATTAAGACCGCTATCAAGAGTCACCCACTCTGACTGGCCCCGAATACAATCAGCTCCAAGGCTCTTCTAGCACATGCACACCTTCTCAATGAAGCACCTGACTGAGTCACTACCCTTACAACTCGCCTATGCCTTAAGCATAAATTCTGAATCTCCCAAAACCTAACCCTGGTCCAATAGGACCAACTTTTGCACATATTTATCAAATCCCATGCTCAATTACCACTTTATTCCTTAGCTGTAATAACTTGCCAATATGCCGACAATCCGCAACCCCCATGAGAAGATAATCCTGCATCCCAATTGCAGGCATTGGGACTCTCCCACTTAGCCTAAAGCTACTCCTTGCACCACTCTGGAACCCACCGAAATTCTTTCTTCATTGCTGACATGACCTTGCTCAACCAACCCGTCAAATTCTTCTAAATTCTCCTGTTAGCACTTCCTGGATACTCAAATTCTCTAGCATCACTCACATATTCGGCCTCCTACCGAGTAGCCACTAGAATCCCTCACAAAAACTTGCCAACTACACAACCGCTAACCTACTCACAGGAGAAAACCCACCTGTGGAAATCACCAACTGGCACCTTCCAACGACGTTGTACTGCACACTCTCTACAACATCAATACCCCATCCTAAGTCTATTCTCATTCACCAACTTTACCAAGTCGTCCGCTCCTCATGGACATCTACTAATTGTGCTACAATATCTTCTAATTCACCACTATGCTGCCGCTCTCCCACTTGGTCAAACTTCCCCTCTATGCGACTTCTCGACTTTCGCTTCTTACACCTAGCCTCCTAGAAATGGAACCACTGCCTAGCACTTCTCACATATCTTCCTTCATCGTATGCTGCCCAATTGCTGCCTCAATTCAACATTATTCTCTGTAGCGCTTAAACCAGCAGCTCACCACGACTTCAAACTCTCCGAAGATCATCTTTCTCGAGTTGCCTTCATTATCAATACTTATCCAGTACTGAACAACCACACCTCACGGTTTCTGACATCCGCTTCTTCAATACTTCTTCACAATACTTTGACCCCATGCAACCGAAGAAACCATAGCACCGACAAACTTAACACATTCCCTTCGATCAATGACGACGATATCACATCACGGGTGAATATTCCACCACACTTGCAAACATCAAGTCTTACTACTTTATCAATCCAAAACCTGACCATTTATAGTTCAATTGCCTTTCCTCCGCCTGAACTAAATTGCTGAAATCTCAAAATCACGCTCTGAGAAAACCTCCCTTCAAGTCATCAATTGCCCCTACATATGGGCAAGCATCCTACCATCACACCCACACCGCGCGATAACCAATCGTAAGCATCATCACTACCTGAGCATAGCCTCAAGTCTCTCAGAAACAGAGCTACTGAGCTAAAACCACATATTATCCTTCTGCAGGGCAACAACAACAGCCCCAACCAATTATGCTTGGAAAACATCACGCACCCTATCCTAGCACCATTTCAATTCCTCGAATTCCTGATTCATAGAAAGCGCTTTGCGACGCGTAAGATTGAGTAGGAAGAAACACAGGCATAAGCCTTGAAGGAATCAAATCGCACGATGAGGAATCAAGAAGGGAAGTACTCCTAACAGCCCTGTAGCCTCTCGAATATAAGTATAGACGTCTCCGTACCGATCCGCAAGACTCTACTAGACTTACTCATGACTCGTGAAACCTAAGGGAACCTAGTGCTCTAATACCAAGTTGTCACGACCCAAAATCCATAAGGTCGTGCTGGCGCCGGACACCACTGTCAGGCAAGCCAATCATTAAATGGTTAAGTTAAATTTCCTGTTTTAGCATTTTAAAAATCATTCCCTTTCACTTTATTACATAATAACTTAATAAAATCCACTAAGTAAATACGATAGTCTAATACTCCATTTTAATAAAATACATCCCAAACACATCCCAGAACCCAGTGTCATAAGTGCATGAGCAAATTCTAAGAATTTCACAAATACTACAAAGCTTGTTCGAAATACAAATTGGACAAGGGATTTCAAATGAAAATAAATACAATATGAGGGAGACTTTGTCGGTTGCAGGTCGTCTCCGGATGGTGAAACTCGTCTAAGTCTCCAAGTCAGCCACATCGTTGTGAAAGTACCTGTGCAATAAAATTGCACAACAACTGTAGCATAAGTACGAAAACAACGTGTACTCAGTAAGTATCCTGCCTAACCTCAGAGAGGTAGTGACGAAAGGTCGAATTAGACACTTTCTAGAAGTCAATTTAGTATAATCAAGTGAGACACTAAGCAGGAATAGCATAGGCAATCTAATAAAATCGGGGATAAGTAATATCAACTTCTTTCACATTTAACACTTTAAATCTTCGTCATTTCAGTTGGCAATTTAAAACTTCATAGGCCAATAAATAGGTAATAATTACAGAAAATACGCAACAATTATCATGCGCAAGAAATGCCGAGGGTCGAACGGCCCGAACCAACAATAATAAAATGTGCAATGCCGAGGGTCGAACGGCTCGAACCATAGATGCATCTATCTGCCCCGCTCGCGAATCGATCATGCGACGCGGTCATACATAAATAACAAGGTCATCTTGCTCGTGAATCATACATGCGACTCAGGCACCCATAGTTACACATATTCACACAAATGAAACCCATTTCTATCAGGAAAGTTAGCTATTCAATGAAGTGATAGAACTCTCCTTTTAATGAACATGAAAATAGTATTTAAAGCCTTTCTGGGGATTTAATTGCCAATTTCGACAGGGTTTCAAACGTTATAGATTTACCCGAAACACAATTATCCAAGGAAGAATGAATTCTCCTTCTAGGTGATTAAGAAAAGTAGACTCTATCCTTATTAGAGATTTAATTACTAATTGTCAGCATCACATGATATTTTATTGACAAGGTCACAAGTATAACAAGTAAAGCATTCTAGTGGGTCCTAGACTACCCGTACATAGCATATTAGTAGCTACGCACGGACTCCCGTCACCTCGTGCGTACTTAGCCCCCGCAAATAGTAGCACATAATTAATTAGTTTACCTATAGGGATAATTTCTCCCTCACAAAGTTAGAAAGGAGACTTACCTCGCTCCGAAATTCCATAACCGGCTTCCAAGCCCTTCCGATGGCTCAAATCGCTGCACAACGCTCCGAAACTAGCCAAATAACGGCAAACTAATAAAAATATACTCTAATACTTGTTAACAATTAAAATTATATAAATTCCCAACTGCGCTCAAAGAATTTACCAAAATTTCTCGGTCCCACGTGCCTGGATTCCAAAATTTCTCGAAGATAAACTCTACACATAGCCTTACTAACTCAAATATATACCATTTACTCTTAATTTCATGCTCAAATTCGTGGTAATATTCCAAAATGCCAATTCTAGGTTTTCTACCAAAATCCCAAGTTTTCACTAATTTTCCATGAATTTCCATGTCAATATATATATATATATATATATATATATATATATATAATCCAAGTATTTAACTTGAAATAGGTGGGAATCACTTACCTTGACATAGATGATGAAAATGGAGCTCTAAAATCGCCCCTAGGTCGTCTCCAATGGAGGAAATGAGATGAAATAGCCAAACCCATTTTTTGCAAACTTATACACTGCCAGGAACTCTTCTTCGCGTTCATGGGCCTCCCCACGCGTTCGCGAAGAACAAAAATCTCGAAAGGCAAATTCCAAACGCTTCTCAGACAACCTCTAGTATAATGGTCATAGCGTTTTGCACAAAACTCCAAATGATAAATGGTTTAATGTTCTAATAACTAGACTCCAAGATATACAACTATCATGTTCTGGTCATCTCCCAATTTCTTATAGATTTTGAGATATAAACTGTCAAAGTCAGTCATGTGCAACACAAATTTCTTCTTCATCTTCCCGGACACCCTGTAGTGTAACATCCATATCTATTTGTACACAAACCCAAATGCTAAATGGTTTACCTTTCTAGAAACTAGACACAAAGGGCTACAACTGTTTTTTTACATCATCTCAAAATTCCTTATAGATTGAGAGATATGAGCCTCCAAAGTCAGACTTGCGCAGCAGATATTTTTCTTCTTCGCATACGCGAAGAGCAAAGTACCTGATGCAAAATTCTTCTTCGTGAACGCAAAGGGATCCTCGTGAACTCGAAGAACAACAACAGACACCAGCATCAGCCATCTCAAAACATCCCGAAATGATCCGTAACCACCCCGAAACACACCTAAGGCCCCCGAGACCCCTCAATCACACGACTCTGTCCCATAACATCCCACGGACTTGCTCGAGGCCTCAAATAACATCAAACAATGTCGAAACCACGAATCGCACTCCAATCCAAACTTTATGAACTTTGAAATTTCAAACTTCTACATTCGATGCCGAAACATATCAAATCACGTCTGATTGACCCCAAATTTTGCACACTAGTCATATTCGACATTACGGACCTGATCCAGCTTCCGAAATCTCATTCTGATCTTGATATCAAAATTTCCAATTCCGGTCGGATTTCTCAAAAATCTTCAAATTCCTATCTTTAGCCAAATGACTTCAAAATGACCTTCGGACATCCGAATTCACTTCTGATCGCGCTCCCAACTCCAGAATAACCATACAGAGTTATTCCCAAGCTCGGAATCCCAAACGGGAATCTATAACACTGAAATTCCTTCCAACCCAAATTTATGAAATTCTTCTAAAATGCTATCTTGCATAATATGCGCCGAAATGCTCCCGGGTTACCCGACTCACGATTCGAACATACGCCCAAGTCCGAAATCATCATACGAACCTGCTGGAACCTTCAAATCCTGATTCGAAGGTCGTTTACTCAAAATTCCAATCTTTGTTGATTCTTCCAACTTAAGGCTTCCGAAATGAGAATGTTTCTTTCCAAATCCACCCGAACTTCCCGAATTTCAATTCCGACCATGCTTACAAGTCACAATGCTTAAAATGAAGCTGCTCATGGCCTCAAACCGCTGAACAACGTGATAGAACTCAAAATGAACAGCTATAAATTCAACAAAGGTTCTAGCAAGTGGAAAGGTGGTTGGTGCTACTAATCATGCCAAGAAGGAATGGATGCAAGCAAGGAAGAACAAATACCAACAGGATAATTGGGGTCACATTGTTGATAACAAACAAGGAAAGGAAGTTGGAAAGGGTAAAGGGAAGGCTAAACTTGAGGATGTAGCAACCAAGAACAAGTTTAATGCACTAGAGGTTTAGGAAGTTCATCAACCTACTCAGGCAAAGGTGAGGATCATAGAAATAGTGAGAAGAAGGAACATGGGGAAAAGCAATCCAAGAAGGTCTAGGAGAAGGAAAAGGAAGGCAATACCAGAATGTTAAGCCCTAATCCTAACGCTTCCAGGGTTAGGGTTGGGCAATATGGTAATACTAAACCAGCTGGAGAAGGTAATCAACATGAACTTAAGCGTGTGAAGAAGGAAGCAGTTGAGAAAGTGCTGGAAGATCAGCATAATGTAAACTTAGCTAAGGCTAATTCTATTGTTCCTGGTGATCAAAGTACTGATGAAAGGGCTAATAAGGAATCCATAATCGACTGGGTTAATAGAAGGTTTGGAACTAGCAAAGAGCAGCTAAGGAAATCCAATGTGACTACAAACCAATTATGCCAAGATATTCCATCTCAAACATTTGTAGATTCTAGGCAGCTTGAGGACCTTGATGAGGTAAAATCAACAAAGGTTTTATGGAGTGATGCAATAGAGGTTGAGGATGATCAACTAGGCACGACAAAGACAACAGGAGATAAGGGGAATAAGGAAAACACTCAACCTGGCGATAGGCTGTCGACACCAGGACTAAAGCCAGTTCCCCCAGGCGTTAGAATGGTAACGCCAAGCCTAGCACCAGGTTCACCTGATGAGACAGCCATAGCAAACCTTATCCCTAGTGCAACTGGAGAGATTGTAGATGGTGTTCCGATGTATGAATTGCAGAACAAACTTGATGTACATGATAATGTGAAGGTTAGGGATGATACATTGGGGTCAGATTAAAACACAGGCAATGGAAAGGGTGGTGATATCAATAGAACAGACATTTCTGAGCAGACTACTACAGTAATTCCTGGGGTAGGCAGTGTCTATAAGCAGCAATTCAAAATGATGCAGGTTGTTGTTGCTTCTTTGGAGAATAGCAAGGAAAAGGTTGATGAGCGGGAAATTGGTCCAAGAGCATATGGGGAAATAGAGAAAGTGTCTATGGAGTATGGCACTGATCAAATTATGCAGCTTCAAGTTAGTGTTCCGCTGAAGACTCCTCCACAACATTTACATGATTTAGTTACACACAATATGGCACCAATTGATGAAGACTTAATGAGACAAAGTCCAATGGAGGATGAAGGAGATGATAAATATACAACAGAAAACTTCAAACAAGTGACTAGGGAAGGTGATTTATCACCCATAGCTAGTGCTAAAGGAGGTAAGAAAACAAAGAAGAATCAGAATAGAGAGTCACCACAACCATCAAAAATAATGCCCAGGAGGGCAGCTTCTATATCTAAATGATGATTATCAAAATATTAATAGGGAACATAAGGTCTGTGAATATACAACAGGACTTTCCTAGGGTGATCAATATGAATAGGGAGCACGGTTTTTGTGTAGTTGCATTGATAGAGCCTTTTCAAAAAAAGAGACTCGTTGATAGATATAGACGAAGGTTGAATATGAAGACTGCTTATGCAAATATTAATGGGAAAATATTGTTGTTCTTTGATGCAGTTTTGGAATGGGAATTAGTGGAGGATACTGAGCAACAGGTGACTGTGAGAGTGTTTCACCATGACCTGGGACAGCACATGATGATGACATTTGTTTATGCAAAATGTTCAGCAATGGAGAGGTTGGAATTGTGGGATCACTTGTATTACTTAGCAAGTGATATGAAATTTCCATGGTTGGTAGGAAGGGATTTCAATGTGATATTGCATGAAGATGAGAAAATAGGAGGACTTCTAGTACACCCTCCTGAATATGAGGATTTTGCATTTTTGTGTAAACTTTTGTGGTTTGTTTGAGCAATGATATAAAGGAAGTCCATTTACATGGTGGAATGGGAGATCCAATGTTGCGTGTATAATCAAAAGATTTGATAGGATCTTTGTGAATTTTTAATTTCAGAACATGTTGCAAACTATTGAAGTTGAACATCTAATCAAAACTGGATCAGATCATGCACCATTGTTAATGACATGTGGGGAGCAGACCACTAATTTTGTCAAGCCTTTTGGGTTCTTGAACTTTTGGACTAAGCATGCTACATTTATGGATGTGGTTAGGAAGAATTAGGAAGCTGATTTCATAGGGGATCCGCTTTTTATGTTCAAGCAGAAGCTCAAGAGGGTGAAGACAACACTGTCAAAATAGAGTAGGGAAACATTTGGTGATATCTTCAAGCAGTTGGCTATTTTGGAGGACATTGTTAGGGTGAAAGAGATGTTGTTTGAAGAAGAACCTACAATTAAGAACTGGATTGTGCTTCAAATGGCTCAATCTGAATTGAAGAAATACTTGAGTATTGAGGAGCAGTATTTGAAGCAAAAAGCTGGGATGGCTTGGTTTGCTAAAGGAGATAAGAATACAAATTTCTTTCACAGTCATGTCAATGGAAAAAGGAAAAAATTACAACTGAAGAGTATCAAAAGTGGAAGTGGTGTATGGATTGAAGACTAACAACAATAGGCTACAGCTGCAGTGTACTTCTATCAAAAACAGTTTACAAATGAAGGTGATGTTTCTGACTTTTCCTTGCTCAATAATGTACCTTCGATGGTCACTATGGAACAAGATTTGGAACTTAGCAGATTGCCAACCATTGAAGAGGTAAGGACAACAGTTTTTGAGCTTAGTGGGGAGAGTGCTGGTGGTCCAGATGGATTCACTGGCCTGTTTTATCAAACATACTGGGATGTTATTGGTGCTGATATACACAACATGGTGCTACACTTCTATGGAGGAGCTATACTGCCTAAGTCCATCACTCACACCAATCTAGTGTTGCTGCCTAAGAAACCTAGAGTTGAGACCTTTTCTGACTTAAAACCTATTAGTTTGACCAACTTCATTAACAAGGTCTTGTCTAGGGTGTTACATGATACATTGAAAAGTTTTTTGCCTTCTCTAATATCTCCTAATCAATTCGGATTTGTGAAGGGTAGGAGTATATTTGAGAACATCTTATTGACTCAAGAAATTGTCACTAACATAAGGTTAAGGGGAAAGCCAGCTAATGTGGTAATCAAGCTTGATATGGCTAAGGCATATGATAGGGTTTCATGGAAGTACTTATTGCATGTACTAAGGAAGATGGGATTTTCTGAGCACTTCATCAACATGGTGTGGAACTTGGTGTCAAATAAATGGTACTCAGTATTGGTGAATGGGCAGTCCTCAGGTTCTTTAAGTCTACAAGGGATGTGAAGCAAGGGGATCCCCTATCCCCAGCATTGTTCATTTTGTCAGCTGAGTTACTTTCCAGGTCTTTGAATAAGCTCTTTGAAGACAAGTCATTTGTGGGATTTGGAATGCCTAAGTGGTCTGATCCTTTAAACCACTTGGCATATGCTGATGATACTATAATCTTTGCTTCTGCTCATCCTCCATCCTTGAGCAAGATTATAGCAGTTCTGGGGAACTATGAGAAGATATTAGGCCAGATGATCAACAAAGATAATAGTTCATACCACATGTATTCAAATATTGCTAATGGATTGTTTCAGGCAGTTGGAGCTATTACGGGATTTGCAAGAGGTAAATTCCCATTCACATATCTAGGGTGTAACGACCCGACCGGTTGTTTTGCGTATTCGGACCCCGTTCCCTTAAATAAGACTTCCTGTAGTGGCTTATAGTGATTTAGTACTTGCGGGAACGGGTGGTCCGGGATTCAGAAGCGTTTAGAGCAGTATATGAACACTTAGTTTCTTAAGGTTGGCTTTTAAGGCCAAGTTTGACTTCGGTCAATATTTTGAGTAAACGACTTCGAAATCGAGTTTTGACCATTCCAGTAGCTTCATATGATGATTTTGGACTTGTACGTATGTCCGGAATGAGTTTTGGATGACCCGGGAGCGTTTCGGCGCCAAATAGCGAAATAGAGTTTCCTTAAGTTCATAATTTGGTTTGGGACGTGTTTTTGTGTTATCGAGGTCCGAACAAAATTCTGAGACCAAGAATAGTTCTATCATGTCATTTATGACTTGCTTGCAAAATTTGGTGTCATTCCGAGTAGTATAGGTCGGTTCGGCGCATTGAAACCGAATTCAAGAACTTAGAAATTCTTAAGTTTGATTCTAGGGGTTTTGAGGGGTGATTTTGAGTTTTAGCGTTGTTTTGGGTGTTCCGAAGGCTCGAACGAGTCCGTAATATTATTCAGGACTTGCTGGTATAATTGCACGGGGACTCGAGTGGGCCCAGGTACCTCCCGGACACCAAACAGAGCCAAAAACCAGCAGCTTCAGCTGCTGGTGCACCAAGTCTGGTGTGACCGCAGGTGCGGTTGCCCAGATCGCAGGTGCGAGACCGCCCCTACGGTCAAGGCTTAGCAGGTGTGACCCCCAGGGGAGCTGGTCCAAACTGCAGGTGCGGACCTCCTTTCGCAGGCACGGACCCGCGGGTGCGGGACTTCCTCCGCAGGTGCGGCCCCAGGCCTCTTAGGCCACTTCCGCAGGTGCGACCTTTGGCTCATAGGTGCGAGACCGCAGGTGCGGTCCTCGAGCCGTAGGTGCGAGATCACTGAAGGCAGTGAGCTCATTTAATACGGGATTTGGCCATTTTTCACCATTTCTTCTCCTCCATTGGCAATTTTGAGAGCTTTCAAGAGCCATTTAAATGTTAGATTAATGCACCAAAACTTAGGTAGATTAACATCTAATTAGTAGAAATCAAAGGAGTTAGAGTGAAGACCTAGGGTTGATGAACTTTAGGGAATTTCACCACTTTTCTACCATGAAATCATACAAAAACTCTATATTAATGATCCGTAGGCTATGGGTGAGTGTTATCTTCGAAAATTCCTGAATCCGAGCATGTGGGCCCGGGGGGTGTATTTTGGGATTTCTTCAAGAATAGTGAATTTACTAAATAAGTAGGAGAATTTCCATACTTTGAGCATGCATTGACATATTTATATATCATTTGACTAGTTTCGAGTCCTCGGGTGTAAAGTTTGGAGTTTCGGGCGCGTTCTTGACCCGGGAAGTAGATTCTACGCGAGGTGAGTCTCCTTTCCAACCTTGTAAGAGGGAATTTTCCCCATAGGTAAATGTAAATGATTGAATTATCCTTATTTGCGGGGGCTACGCACGCGCAAAGTGACGAGAGTCCTTGCGTTGCTACTACTATGTTATGTCGGGTAGAATTTAGGATTTCACAAACATGCCTTTATGTGCCTTACCTGTATCCTTGCATGTGTTCCTATTTGCTTATTATCTTTGATATTGAGATGAGGATTTTAGGAAGTTATGTGTAAGTTTAAAGTGCTTAAATCTCTGATTTCAAGTATAATCCATGATGAATTCTTGAAGTTCCTGATGATTTTGTGTATGTCTACGAGCACCCGTGTCGTATGTATGATTCGAGAGCGGGGTAGCCCTATATTTATGTCAACCGCGTCGCATGATCAATTCATAAGCGGGGTAATAGATGCATCTATGGTTCGTGCCCCTCGACCCTCGTCAGTGCACATTTATTTTCGCGTCGCTTCGGCCGTACGCTTCGGCATATTATGTGCTATGTATTTGACTGAGAGTCTTATTGTTATTATCAAATAAATTGTTTTTTGTGGAAGGGGACTTGGGACTTTTATTGATATTATTATTTGACACTTGCGGGTAGATTTTAGTTAACATACTTGATATTGCATGTCTACTTGATTGCCATGACTGTTAATCCTGACTAGATTTATTTAATTATACTAGTGCTAATGACCCTAGTGAGTAATACGTCTACCTCTCATCACTACTTCTTCGAGTTTAGACGGGATACTCACTGGGTACATATTTGTTTATATGTACTCATGCTACGCTTCTGTACTTAATTGTACAGGTTCTAAGGTTGTTGCACCTAGTCACCATTCTGGTGCCCGTCATTGAGAGTACTATCTGGATCCGACTACACGGTGAGTTGCTCCTCTTGGCGTTCCTCAGCAGCACTGTGGAGTTTTCTACTATTTTTGGGATACTCCTGTCTATTCTTTTCAAATAGTAGTACTTCTATTTTTGTCTAGCTTTGTATATTCCACTAGTTGCATGTGGACTTGTGACACTAGGTCTTGGCACACGTAGTTGACTCGCTAGTATTTTGCTACTCTGTTTATGCTGGCAAACGAATTTTTTTTTTTTTTTTTTGAGTTACTTTAAATCAATTTGCCTCACTTCCTTACTTTCATTAAAGGACTTCTTAAATTAAAACTGGACAAGTATTTGAATATCTCATTAATTTAAGTAATGTCTTTAGCAAACTAGTGTTGGCTTGCCTGACCCCGGTGTTGGGAACCATCACGACCTGAGTAGGAATTTGGGTCGTGACATAGGGTGTCCTATTTTTTACACTAGAAAGAGGAAGGACTATTATCAGGATCTTATCAAGAAAGTAAAGGCTAAATTGCATTCATGGAAAGGAAAGTTGTTGTCATTTGGAGGAAAGGAAACACTCATTTCTAGTGTGTTGCAAAGTATGCCAATCCACATGTTATCAGTCCTTGATCCACCAAAAAATGTCCTGGAGCATTTTCATAAGATTTTTGCTAGGGTCTTTTGGAGCACAAAGGAATAAGGGAGAAGAAGACATTGGGCTTCATGGAAAAATCTTTGCCTTCCTAAAGAGGAAGGGGGCCTAGGTTTTAGGTCCTTACATGATATGTCAAGGGCACTATTTGCTAAACTATGGTGGAGGTTTAGGATCACAAAATCTTTGTGGTCTAATTTCATATAGAATAAGTATTGCAAGAAGGAGATACCAACGGTGGTGCAGTTTAGAAGGGGGTCTCATATTTGGAGACAAATGTTGAATGTTATGGAAGAAGTAGAACATGAGATCCTATGGGAATTGAAGAGTGGAACAACTAATATGTGGCATGAAAATTGGACTAGATTGGGTGCACTTTATCACGTATTACAATAAGGCTAAATGTGCATTATGAAGGCAGTGAGGGATATTGGGATAGGCCATACTGGATGCCAACTCCTTCAGGCAAGTTCAGTGTTAGCAGTGCTTTGCAAATATTAAGGCATAGGGCTGATCCTAATCAGGAATTCAAGTTAATGTGGATTAAAGGCTTACCATTCAAGATATCCTTCTTTTTGTGGAGATTATGGAGGCGGAAAATAGCCACTGATGACATGTGGAGGAGGCAAGGACAAATGGTGATGTCTAGGTGTTGGTGTTGTCAGCAGCCCCCAGAGGAATCTATTGAGCATATATTTGTCACAAGTCCTACTGCCTCTAAAGTATGGAACTTGTTCATGGGGGCTGCTGGAATTACTGTGCCATTGATTCAATTGAAGCAGGTTATAAGGCATTGGTGGTATCCTCAATGTTGTCCAAATTTAAAGCCATTGTTTCAAGTAGTACCAGCTATTATCACTTGGGAACTTTGGAAGAGAAGGAATACAGGTAAACATGGGGGTTCAGTGTCCACAAATAGGGTGATTCATGAGATCAATAGGACATTGCATCAACTGGAAAGGGTGAGGTATGCTTGGATGCCTAATATTCCATTGTTATGGCCAGACATAATTCAATATTTTGAAGGATATAAACCTATATTGATCACTACAAGAGTAACATGGCAGCTTCCTTTTCATGGTTAGTACAAATGCAATACTGATGGAGCCTCAAAAGGAAATCCTGGTCCTAGCTCCTTAGGCTTTTGTGTGAGGAATTATTAAGGTGATGTGGTGTATGCAAGGACAATAGACCTGAGGATGGAAACTAAAGTGGTGGCTAAAGCTAAGGCTATTCTTCAAGGATTGGAATATGTGTGGAGCATGATCTTCACCCTCTCATATTGGAGACTGATTCATTGGTGATGAAGAAAGTGATAGAAGGGGAATGGCATCCTCCTTGGGTAATTTCAAATGATGTGAATATGAAGGGAAACTTCAATGTGATCTTTCAACATGTGTTCAGAGAAGGAAACTCAGTGGCGGATTTTATAGCTAACATTGTGTTTTCTTTTGTAGGTATATTTGAGTTTCATTCGTTCTCTGAACTGCCAAGTGCAGGGAGGAGGTTGATCAATCTAGACAAATCTCAAACACCTAACCTTAGGGTTAGGATAGCAAAGAGAAGAACCCCAGGCTGATGGCTTCACAGGATTGGACTCTACACAAACTTGCATGTTTCGTTGTCTCATTCTGTATGTTATTAAGGTACTTTCCAGTGGTATTAGCATGGTCACATGCTCATTCTGGGATTGCTTTGATAGTGTATAGGAACAATTCTATAAGAAGGTGTTGGATGGTACAATTTATCCTGAGTCTGATATGGCCAAATACTAAGGAAAATGTTGAACCTGTCATGTGGTATTTCTAGAGATTGTTGAATCGTTTCTCAGTGGTATTAGCCTGCTTTCATGCTCAATCTGAGGATGGTATAGAAATGTTTAGAATGATGTCTATACTAAAGGTTATAGCATCGAAAGATTTGAGCTTACAAGAACAAAAAAAGGCACAGTTACGAAGCCTAGCTTTTGCCTTGCAAAGCCTGCTTAAAGACAGCTCATGCCTGGCTTTTGCCTTGCAAAGCCTGCCTAAAGCTAGCTCACGCCTGGATTTTGCCTTGCAAAGCCTGCCTAAAGCCAGCTCAAGCCTGGCTTTTGTCTTGCAAAGCCTTCCTAAAGCTAGCTCAAGCCAGATTTAGCCTTGCAAAGCCTGCCCAAAGCCATGTCAAGCCTGGCTTTAGCCTTGCAAAGCCGGCCTAAATCCAGGTCAAGCCTGGCTTTTGCCTTGCAAAGCCTGCCTAAATCCAGGCTCTTCTACATGTTAAGTTAGACGAGTGGGCACATGATTAATACTTGGACACACTCAGTTCACTGCATATGGAGATCATATAGTAGCTACACTTGGAAGACTATACTGGCTTCAACTCTGTGGTGGAGATATTTGGAATTCGTTTTAGCCTATGGACACTATACCCCGGCGCCTTGTGAGAGCTTGGTAGGTTCTTCTTGGTATTTTCCACTGGCAATTGGATTTACATACACTGACAAAAGAAGGAAGCACTCAGCTTATTATTTTGTAATGGCTAGTTCATTAGATTTTAGCTTTTCTATCCTTTTAGTAGCTAGTAGCTTCATGCAACTTCTATTTTGGTTTGGACATCTTGTAAGCGTTGGACCCATTTTTGGATTTTATTTATATATTAGCCACTAGTACCTTTGGAAGCTCATTCGTTTACGTTACGTACAATCAGAGTCATGCAAAATAAATAAAGGGATAACCTCACATACTTTGTATATACTGCCCAACCTCAAGCTATGTGAATGTCACGACTCCTTAGTCTACAATAAGATAAATGATATTGTCGTTATCATTTAAGCTTTGTAACTATTATATATTGACCACAAGCTATTTTATGATAAAAGCAGCACCTCCACTATTTATAGGAATTCCCACAAGTTACAACAATCACCAAACGGACCAAACAACATCAACAAATACTCATATTAAGCCTCCCAAACAGTCCAACAATCAACAATAATACACCTATGATTTTCAGAAAAATGGGAAGCATCTATATCACTTCCTTCCCATTCAAACCAACACCAAAAACGACAAGAACAATATCAAAACAAAACATCCAAGCTACTACATCAAGAACCATCCGAAACCAAGCTCAAAAATTCTTCCAAATTAGTCTCATACGCACAACACCTCAAATATACTTCCAACTTCAAGTTTAACATGTTTTCCTTAAACACATAGGCTTGATATGGCCTAAAAACGACTCAACCAAAGGAGAGGGGGTAAATAACATACCTAATATCACACAAATACCAATTTTTCAGATTTTAGTCCCTTGCTATGTCTTCCTCAATTAACCACGAAGAGAGAAAGCCATAAACCATCGACTAGTTCGGGTTCCTAAGGCTTGAATCCACTTGTTTCATCTTCTCCACTTTTGATTTGGCTTCCAAACCCTAAGTATATATTTAGGAGGTCTATAGATACTTTTAGGTTTGATCTGAGTCGAAAATAAAGCTTGGGGACGAATTCCATAACCTCATATCTCAAATGAAAATTTTAGGGATGAGGAAGTAGAAGAAATTGAGCATCACCGAAATGGAGAGTTCAAGCTCATGTTGGAGTGCTTACTTGAAGAAGGAAACCAAGAGCAAAGTGCCTTGGAGGAGCTTATGGAGAATAACCTCCAAAATGAATTGGCACTTGAAAGGTTGCACTCACAAATGGATGAAATAATTGAAGCCTTAAGGGTTCAAAAGGCATTGGAGGTGAGTGGCATCCAAGAACCTTCCATGGAGGTTGAAGTTGAAAATACTTCCTTGGCACTTGATCAAAACCAAGAAGAACACTCAAATGCTCAAAATGAGACGATGATACTCATGTTGGAGGCCATTCTNAACGATTTAATGAGTTGGAAACTAGACTCGGAGATCTTCAATATGATGGGTGGATCACCCAATAAATCCAACTAAATTGAGAGAAAAGCTCAGTAACATTAGACCTAAATTTTCAGTAAAATTATAAATGTAACTTGCGACAACTTTTGTCTCATAACTCGTTTGGCCTCAAAATGTAACACACAAATATCATACGATTAAAATACCTCATAACATCACCATTTTATCACATTAATCACCCAATCTCACCCCAAAAGTACGGTTATAGTATTTTCAAATTACCGACTTTCAACAAACTTATTTGCTTCTATTCGTTTAACTTCTAAACCTCCAACATGTTCTATGCATGGTTTTATACACTCATGAAAGGATGAAGATTTAACAACTTAAGAGAAATTCTATTTGGTTTGATCCTCGATTCTTTGTTGTAATATTTCCGTGGTTGTGTTTGAGGCTTTAGATAAGTTGATAATGTATTTGTACTTGTTGGTAAGATTGGATTGGGTACCCTGGGGCTCGGGTATATTTTAGATCATTGATTGAGAAACTTATTAAGGATTTAGAGTTTGACCATGGTCAATATCATGTCAAGATGATCTCTTTTCAATATTTTGAGTGCACAAGTAGGTTCGTATCATATTTTATGATTGAAATGCATATATTATTTGTGTCTGGGAGGTTTCGAATGAGCTTTGGGAGCAAAAACTAAGATTTTTTAATTGCTGATTTTTGTGGTATAAATAATTACGAAAATACCAATTATGTCCCTAAATATTTATATTTTCCTTAAAACTTTAAAAACATCATATCTCTCTCATCTTGAGACCAAATTGGGTGATTCAAAAGGCTATATTGGGTGTAATCTCACAAGGATCAGGTATGCACTTATCAAACATGAGTTTTGGGATCATCTAGGATCTGATTCAGGCTAAAACGACTGTTGTTGTAACGACCCGGCCGGTCGTTTTGTGAAATAAAGTCCGTTCGGCGGCATAAGGTTTTCAACAACTTCGTATTTTGTGTTATGAATTCCATGCATGGTCGAGTTCAGCTACCGGATGATTCGGAGTCAATTTGAAAAAAGGATTCTAGTTTTGGAAGCTTAAGCGATAAGAGTTGACCGGAATTTGACTTTTGTGTAAAAGACTTTGGAATGGGTTTTGACGACTCCAACAGCCTCGTATGGTGATTTTGGACTTTGGCGCACATCCGAATTTGGATTTAGAGGTCCGTAGCATAATTTGAAGCATTTCGACGAAAGTTGGAAAAGTTGAAGGTTGGAAGGTTAAGAGGTTTGACCAAGAGTTGACTTTAGTAATATCGGGGGCAGAATGTTATTTCAAGATTTGGAACATCTCTGTTATGTTATTTGGGAATTTCTTGCAAAATTTGACGTCATTTCAGGTTGGTTTGATAGGTTTCGGAGCGAGTTTTAGAAATTGAAAGATTTGAAAGTTCATGAGTTTGATTCATAGTGGGATTCGTAGTTTTGTTGTTGTTTGACGTGATTTGAGGCCTCGATCAGGTCCCCGTTATATTTTGGGACTTTTTGGCATGTTCGGACGTGGTTTCGAGGTGCTCGGGTGAGTTTCAAATAGGTTAGGGTTGTGTTGCGCTCGTTTTTGATGTTTTGACTTCGTTTCTTCAAGAATAAAAGGTACCACATTAAGAAATGAGCTCTGAATTCTGTTTTAATTAAAGCATTAGATCTGTATAGTAATTACAAAGTCATAGTAAAAAGGATTATTGTAACTGGACATCGTATGAGGAAGTTATGCTCATTTTAGTGCCGGAGAAGAAAACTGGTGCTGGTGCTTCGCAGATGCGAAGTTGGGTCCGCATCTGCTACTCCGCAGGAGCGAAAATTAGTCCGCAGAAGCGGAAATTACAGCTGAAAATGCGCATGTGCGGATGTTTTGTCGCAAAAGCGAAAATCCCTGAGTGTAAAAAAAATCAAACCGTGTTATTTTGGTATTTTGAGCATTTCTTGAGTTCTAGAGCTCTGATTGAGGTAATTTTTGCGGTGTTCTTCTCGTCTATTCATGGGGGTGAGTATCTCTATAATTTTTGTATTTTAATATGATTACAAAAGCTCATTTTTGAATTAATCCATATTTTGATTGGAGAATTGAGAGTTTTTATATATAAAGAGAATAATTGGGTTTTGAGCATCGATCCAGAGTCAGAACTGGATGAAATTAGTATGGTTGGACTCGTAATTGAATGGGTGTTCAGATGTGAATTTTGTCGGGTTCCGAGGTGCGGGCCCAGGGGTCGACTTTTTGGTTGATTTTTAGTTTTTGATAAAGATTGAAGCATTATTATCCGGAATAGTTTCTTATGAATTTCGTTTATGCTTTGAACTTATTTTGGCTAGATTTGAGCCATCCGCAGGTTATGTCACTTGAGAAGTTCATTTTAGAGTAGCGGTCTAGCTTCTTTGAGGTAAGTATCTTGCCTAACCTTGTGTGGAGGACCTACGCCTTAGGATTTGAGTCTTTTATGCTAATTGTATCATACAAAGTCCGTGTACGCGAGGTGACGAGTACATGTGCGGCCTTGTTTGTGTAAACATGACCCTTTAGGGCTCGTAGGTTCTTATGTTCATTAGATATGAAGTTGTTTTATTATGTGTAGTTCTCCAATTAACTAGTTGCACCTCTACGTGTTTATTTGAAATTATTTGCTTCATGTCCCACTCTTATTGCCTATTTGACTCTTGTGTGCCTTAACTGAAGTTGTTGCCTCTTCGATTGCCATGCTATCCTTTCCTAACTGCTTATCTTTATTTGAAATTATTATTATCTCTTTTGTAATTTTTTTTATTTTTATTTGGAATTATCGACTCGCGATAACTCCCTTGTTATTGAATTGCACTTATGTGGAGGTCATTTCTACACAGTACCTCTTCCTTGTTGAGTTATTGCTAGGTGGTATCGTTATTTTCTGTTGTGTCTTTCTTGTGAGTTTGTTTCTTCTGTTTCTTTGAGTTCTGGAATTTTTGAGTTGATTATTTTTCGTTCTCTTGTGTTATTATCATTTTTGTTGTTGTACTTATTATAGTGATGCACGAGGTTTCTGCCGTGCGGTTGTTATTGTGATGCACAAGGTTTCTGTCGTGCTATTATTACTTTTGATATTTGCACATGTGGCATGAAAAGGCAGGCTATATATGTAGGTTGCGCATGTGGCGAGACAAGGTGGGAACATTATTATGCACGTGTGGTGAGACAATGCGGGCATTTACTCTATTATTGTGCACGTGGCGAGACAAGGTGGGCTATGTCGGGGATTGATTGTGATGACTTGTGATGGCCTGGGGGTATTGTTATTGTTGTTATTTGTGTAGTGGTGTGCCTACTCTATGTGAGTTATACAATGTTCATTTCGTGGTGATCATTTCTTATGTGTCATTCATTGTCGCTACTCTTACTTGTTGACTGGAACTGTGATAGAACACTGGCACAAGCATACATGTAGTTAATCACCCCTAACGATTAAAGAAAATGGACCCTGATGTTATTGATCATTTCTATACACACTCGTCTATTTGCCTCTATGTGAAAAGGTTTCTATTGGCACGTGCGTCGTCCGTGCAGTTATTAGTTGTAAAGAGGACACAAGATGCCAAGTGTTTAGGATTCACAAATTGAGACCCGTGAATTATGAATATTTTGAGGTCTGGTACCTCATGGAGATTATTGGATAAAACCTGGTGTGAAAGTGGTTATTCTCATCTAGTTGCTACCTGTCATTCCTTTAATTGTTTTCACCGGATTTAAATTGTGTTCAACTTACTATTCTATGTTATTACTTGTGGTGTTCCGCTGTTAGTAGTAGTTTCTATTTCCTATGGTAAGAACTATATCATTATTGTCATTACGCGTAGTTTTGTTGTACTTTGTTAGTTCTCCACTTATACTTGCTCAGGTTATTTAGTCCAATAAGTGTCTTGACTGTTCCTCATCACTACTCCGCGAACGTTAGTCTTGGTACTTGCTGGGTACCGTTATGGTGTACTCATACTACACTTCTGCATATTTTTTATGCATATCCAGGTATATCAGAATCAGTCGATCGCTTGTTAGCTGTGCGGATTTTTCTATGGAGACTCAAGGTAAACCTGCTGCTGTGTTCGCGGGCTTCTTTTTTTTTTTATTTTTTTTTTATTAGGCAAATCCACTAGGCGAGGAGCCTAGGGCTAGTTTTATTAATAATAAAAAGAAAAAAGAACCACATAGGAATAGTACAAATAAGGGGGACAATAGCACCCGTAGCGTTGCCTTTATGCCTCGGATATATAATCACTCATATGCGCCTCACAATGCCCTATATGGCAGCCTCATGTAGAGGAGTCATGGTGTAGCTGCCGGCAAAGTCACACGAGGGCATATAATCTCATAGCCGATTGGATATCTTTCCACAGGCACAGGACTAAAGTAACACAAACGGGACTAAACCTTACCTTACTAAATCCTATCGAGGCATAAAATAGCCTCACCTGCTAGCATGCATTTAAAAAATAAGAACTAGAAAGAACCAAATATTCTATGATCAGCACAGAGTTTATAACATACTCTGTGATGATATTACAAATGACAATACTAAGAAAGTGATAGAATAAAATGTAGAAGGAATTAAAATCTTGTCCCTTCTTATCCAAACTTGTAGCTTCTTCAATTTGTACTTCTTTTTCATCTTCATCACACCTCTTTAAAATGTCTTCAAAATTCATGACTTCTTTTTTGAACGGTTGGATCTCGTAGATGTGGTTGGGAAAGATTGTTTTTGCTTGGCAACTCTCATAGGAAGTCGGCCTAATATTTGATTCCTCATTCACTCTGCCATCCCAACTCTTCTTCCTTGTGTGTGTCTTTTTGCTTTGTCTGCTATGCATTGGTGATAAATCACCTTTCTTTGCTGCCTCTGCCCTACACCGTTGCATCATTGCATCTTCCTCACCTTCTTCATAAAAATCTTTCCCCAATATCACAGGATTTGGCATGTCCTGAAACAGATCTTGGGCCACTAGTGCTCCATGATCGCGGGCCACCAGTGCTCCATCGTTGTTATTAATCAACGCTGCCTTGTTTTGATTTTGTTGTAGGTCTTGCCTTTTATTTCTGCTTCTATTCATACGCCCAGTGCTAGCAACCTGGGTTGAATTTTAGATAATTTAGGGGCTTGGAACTTACCAAAGCATCGAGCAAATTTCTGTCCTCCAAAGTGATTCCAGGTGCTGTTATAGGCTGTCACTGCTGCTGCCCAGGAGTTGTTGCTACCTCAATTGGTTTTGGCATGGTTTCACTTTGCTGCTGGTTTCCCTGATTTAATGTTGCTACTTCTTGATGCTTACTCGCACCAATAGCAGCTGGGGTGTTTGACATATGCTGTTGTTGTCCAGAACTTATGTTCACTGCCTTTGCCATCGATCTAGCAGCTGTTGCGATCTGTTGCTGCCTATTTTTAGGAATAAAATCCGGAGCTTTTGCGTTTAATTTGCTGCTTGAGTTCACCTTTGACGAGCTGCCAGTTTTTGCAAGAGGTGCGCCTACTGATAACATTTGTTCATCACCACTACACCTCTCACCTTCATCAGAAGAATCCTCCACGAAATCAACTCCCCAGTCTTCTTCATCATCATACTCAGGTTGGTCAGCCCATAGTTTAGATTTAATTGCCATCGCCCTCACATTTTCTTTAAAAATTTTGCCATTGTTTCCTGTGGACAGCATCAACTGCCCTGCGTCACCTCCATATTCACCACGAGATTCCAAAGATTGTGATGGTACTTCAAAAACTGAGGTGTTCAAAGTGACCATTGGTTGTTTAACCAAATTTATCGTAATTGCATTCTGGGCGTCTTTGATGATTTGTTCCACGTGAGGGTTGGAAAAATGGAGTGTAGGAGTATTAGAACTGTGTGCCTTGACCTTTTGCGCATCAACAGGAACAATGTCCTTCGAAACAATGAGTCGACCCCCTGTGTTCTTGGAACGGTGATGTTGATTGCCACTGCCAGAAAATTGTTGTTGCCTATTTTTTGGAGTTGTGTTCATCCTCATAGGTGCCTGGGCATTCTTTACCATTTTAGATAGCTCGGGATTGGAAATTGTAGCTGCAGCAGGTGTTTGACTTGCCTCAACAGTATGATTATCAATAGTTGCGATCTCAAGTCGAGCACCTATGTCTTTCCAGCTACTGCTGCGTTTCACTACCTGTAGAGCTTGTTTTTCCAGCTACTGATCGTGTCTCTTCATCCATGTGTTGCTCATTATTTTCAGCCTCTTGCATATCCTGCTCACCCTCATTCAACAAAGCATCAAAAGAGTTCGAAACACCAATGAACTTTGATGTTACAAACTGATTTTGAGGCCTTGGAGTCTGGTTCTTGCTAGGTGATTTATTCACCATTGTCCAGTTATTACTCTTTGTTTTTGATTTGATTGAAGTTGTAGCATATTGCCTTTGAGTATCATGTACCTGCCCTTCAACATGCACAACTGTAGCCTTAACACCCGATGGTTTTTCAATTATTTCACCAGGTGCATCAGTAGGTCGTTTCTCTTGCACTACTGATAGCTTGTCCTTCTCATGTGCAAACTGCTATACCTTAGTTTTCCCCTGCTCTTTTTGTTCAGCACTTGGACCTGTAGTAACACCAGCTGACATTTGATCAATCATAGGAGGTTGAATACCAGCTTGCTCGTTATCCTCCTCGTGCCGCTGCGCCTCGAGTTTAGAGTTCTCAATTTGCCCAGCCTCCGTCTTCTGCTGTTGATTCCTCATATGCACAACGCTATCCATATCAACTGAAGGTGAGTTACTCTGCCCAGCACTAGCTATATCCTGAGAAAACCTAGCAAAAGTTGTTTCAACAGGAACTATAGCAGTAGTAGCGACAGCTGCTACATGTGATGGCTTAATCGAATTTTCAGCATTCTCTTGAGCTCCCTGATGTGATTTTGAAACCTGTGTAGCAGCTGTTTGATTAATCTGCTCTCCAGAGCTTCCATCACCTTCTTTCAATGCCCTCTTCTCCTTCAAAAATTGATGCAAATCACCACTGTATTTTTCCACAGCAGCCTGTTCATGACTACCTTCGCACTCATCAATCTCATCACCATTATGGGTTTGTTTCAAGAGAACTCGACATGTATTCTCATCATGGCCCTGGTGCTTACAAAAATTGCAATACAAAGGAAGATTATCATAAGCAATCTCCTGAAAAATTTCCATAACTTTTCCAGAAGCTTTATCTAATGTTTGAATCCTTACACGCTTTGGATGTTTGTCAAGTAGGTCAATGATCACCTTTGCCCTAGTTGTGCTTGGCCTGGGTTTAGTTTGTGTAGCTTTATCAATGGCAATAGGTTTTCCAACTGCCGACGCAATCGACAACAACGAACGCATCGCAAATAAATCCGGTGACAGATTTGGCAGCGAAATCCAAACCACTGCCATTGGAGTCTCCTCTTTTGGATTAAAACCAATCGTCCATGGTAACACTCTATACTGATGTTCTTTACCATTACAATGATAATAGTTAACTGAACGATTTAGGGCAGTAACAAAGTCTTCATATTGATCAAACCTAAAGAGAAGTTGTCTAGGTGCGAGAAGACCTACAAGGCAGCGACCTTTAACACCAAGTTGCTTCGGACGCAGTAATCTTAATTCTTGGAGATCTGGCGCACCTGGAGATAGTTTGAGAACTACTTCTTGATGTAATCCCTCCTCCAAAACAAAATCTTGACGTTCCTCCATGGTAAAACTCAAATTTGGTTCACCATG
The DNA here is from genome assembly GCA_005239495.1 of Nicotiana undulata. Lineage (NCBI taxonomy): Eukaryota > Viridiplantae > Streptophyta > Magnoliopsida > Solanales > Solanaceae > Nicotiana > Nicotiana undulata. The sequence goes on from ML262365.1 coordinate 39,340, forward strand.
TACATATTGAATTAATTTCAATGAGTTTTTTGTAACTGTTTGCGGCTGATTGTTTGTATTGACTTGTGCAGCATATGTAGGTTTAGAAATCTTCTCTCCCACAGCCATTGGCTGGGGAGAGGTCGTGAAGGCCATGGCAGCCCCTACTTCTCCATAGAGAGAAAACAGAGGAGAGAGTATTTATATTGTCTTCCTTATTTCAAAATAGTTATATTTGTAGACCTTCTAGTAACTCAGTAGAGCTTATGAGTTATACTACCGGTTTTGGGATTTGTAATTTGTAAAGAGTTTTCTATTTTGAAATCGTCAGATGTTGGTTAAATATTGTTGCTATTTTTGCTAATGCTAGGTTGACCTAGTCCCTAAGACTAGGTGTCATCACGACACCCAACGGAGGGAATTTGGGTCGTGACAACTGTATTTTTACTTATTTTGGAATTTAGTTACTTTTTCTCACAAGATTTTGGAGTTTGGATTTTGGGAGATTTTGGAAGGGATTTTCACGACTTGGATTGGGGTAATTATTTTTTACTCGAATTTGATTATTTTACATGATTCTACCTTTGATTTTGGTTTTTAATTGATGAATTTAAAAGAGAAATTTTGGGTTTTGTTAAAACTTTTCTAATGTGAATAATTGGGTTTTGAACATTGAGTCGAAGACAGATTTGTGTGAAATTGGTATGGTCGGACTCATTTAAGAATGGATTGTCGGAATTTGTGAGTTTTGTCAGGTTCTAGAGTGCAGTCCTGGGTTGAATTTTGGGTTTACTTTGAGTATTTGGTTAAAGATTCGACCTTTATAGTTTGGGTTTGATTCATATGGCATTATTTAGTGATTTTAAGTTACTTTTGGCTAGTTTCGAGATGTTCAGAGGTCGATTCGTGCGGGATGGCGCTTATAGCGTGTCGATTTAGCTTGCTTGAGGTACGTATCTTACCTGAACTTGGTTGAGGCACTAGTTGCCTGAGTTTTTTGTGATAGCTATGTGCTATAGGTGGCACACATGTGTAGGGATTGAGCCCATGTGCGTAAACGGGGTATTATTCATGCTCGGGTAGTGCTTAGGCTATGATATGACTTGATTTGATTACTAAGATTTATGATATAATGGTTCTTAAATTTGTACCCATGTTGTGAGCTATTTGAGCCATGTTTGCGGTTACATTGAGGGTAATCTCCTAATTGAGCCTGATAATTGCTACTTTTGTAATGTGTTTGCCTTATTTGAGCTATGATACAACATTTTTCACGTGCATAAACTTTAGCATATGTATGTCAATCCATGAGTATTAAATTTGGTGTTCAATGATCATGCGTGTATTCTTGCATATTGGCTTTCTTTGTTATATGGATTGGATTGGCAGCTTATGACCATATCAGACAGATTGTAATATTGATCATGTGACAACACCGGGAAGATTGTGATATTGAGCTTGTGACCACGTCGGATGTATTGTGATATTGAGCTTGTGACCACGCCAGGCGGATTGTGATATTTAGCTTGTGACCACGTCGGGCGGATCTATGGTATTGAGCATGCGACCACGCCGAGCACATTATGATAGCACGTGAGTTGTCCCTGTTGTATGTGGATATGGATTCATCCTCCTAGGATCACCCTCTCAAGTATCTTTTTGATGGTGTACACGCGGATTATGAGAAATCGATAGGTTTCTGGTTGATGTGGGCCTTGGGAAAGTTGATCGGTGGTTTAGTTCGGATATTGAGATTTTGATGTGGGTCTTTCAGCCGTATTGTGACCTGTATTTGAACCGGTTTGCGTGCCGCAATGGATTGATATTTTGTTTTTCATCTTTACTTGCAATCTCCTTGGTTCTTTACATGATTTATTTCATTTCTTCCTTATATGCTGGATTGATGATTGAGCAGAGTACGATAAGAAAATTGTGTGCACCAAGGTAGCTTTATCTGTAATTTCATGATTTTATCATATTACCGTTCTATAATTATTGGAATTTATGACTTGTACATGTGATTGGAGAGTATCATTTATAAGTCTTTCTTCTACTACCTTGTCGAGGTTTGTTATGGTACTTGTTGAGTACATGGGGTCGGTTGTATCATACTACATTTCTGCACCTTGTGTGCAGATCTTGGAGCTGAGATGTTGTGGATGAGGGGAGCTGGCACTGAACATGTACCTGCTTTCCGGATATCTACCACTTGTCCTTGGTAGTTGTCGATTTGAATTTTATTTATGTACATTCCAAACAGATGTATTTATTTCATACCAGCTTGTAAATCTAAGTCTTAGAGGCTCGTGACTTGTACTACCAACAATTGGGTTATTGTATAGAATTTCAGTTATTTCACTTATTGATTCTTATTATTCTCATTTGAGTTTTGTTGACTGTTACTTGGCTTACCTAGCGGGTTAGTTAGGTGCCATCACGACTAGGTGAATTTTTTTTTATGATATTTATAGTCAAACTTGTGTCTCAGCTAGCACTTGAATAGGGTCCTGCATCTTCGGCATGCGCGTATCATACGCTATCGTCTCTCTGATAGGTGATAGAAAAATATTAAAAAAATATACAAACGGATTAGATATTATTGACTAATAATTAAGGTAAATAAACTAATAATAATGTTAATACAACCAAACATGTGTTTTCGTGGACACACGTTGCTCTAGGAAAACTCGGGGGTGGACTAGACTAGATGAATGTTGTGTCGTCTCCACCGGAGGTGAAGTCTCCTCCATAACATGATGAACAAGGAATATCTTTCTGCTAAACAATAATACAATAATTGTAGTATTTTAAAGATCGATAGGAAAAAATACTAACATGATCAGAGGCATAGCTCAAACGTCTGCCGATGTGAATGGAAGACCAGGAAATAATGCATTCCAATCATACGACAAAATGTCGGTGCCAGCAATCGATAAAGTAGTTGGCTGGCTAAACTGTATACCTAGTGATAGCAGTCTGAATGTAGGCATATCATCACCAGCATCGTGTTCCTCTCTATGGTCACCCGGTAAACGATTGCCAATATCCTCCACGGGTGCCTCATGTCCCCCTTGTTGGTCATCTCGTTCGCACTGATCACCCCGACCACACAGGCCACCTCTTCCTCTCTGGCCACGTCTGTCACGTCTACCACATGTTGGGGGTATGCCTGGACCATGATGGTAATTGTCACAGGGCTATTTTAAATCACCCGAATTTTGTCCGAGGTTTTGCCCTTGTGCGGCAGTCAAGCCCAGCCTTGACCTCAGCCTTTCCAACACTTAGAATTATTTAGGAATGTTTTGGACTTAGGCAAGTTTAGGTAGCAAAACAAAGTAAAGGCACACACGAAATTACAGGAATTCCTCCCCAACTTGTATTAATAAGTGAATACAAGAACACAAAGAAGCCAACTGTAACGACCCAGCCGGTCGTTTCGTGTGTTGGGACTCCGTTCCCGTGAATGATTCTTCCCATAGCGACTACTCGTGCCTTATAACTTGTGTGGGCCGGTAGTTCGAGATTCGGAAGTGTTTTGGCCAGTTCAGGAACGCTTGGTTCCTGAAGGCTAGCCTATTTGGCTGATTTTGGTTCCGAGCAGCATTTTGAGCAAACGACCTCGGAATCTAGTTCTGACAGCCCCAGCAGCTCCGGATGATGATTTCGGACTTGGGATTGTGTTCGCCTCAGGTTTCTGATGACCCGGGAGTATTTCGGCACCTGAATTGGAATTCAGGAT
>ML262366.1:8570-27980 GCA_005239495.1 Nicotiana undulata
TAAGGTATAGCCGGAGCCTTGTTACCGGCAAGTATTATATAACTCCTTTGTACTCTTAGAGGCTCCGTAGACAGGAAGTGTGGGTTATGTACTTATGTATTTTGGGCATTATGACTTGTAGACCACGTAAAGTAAAACTGTGTGTTATGTATATTTTGTAAGTATTGTACTACATGTTGGTAATGACAGCATTCTATGGTTTAATTTCAGATTGTAAGTATGTGTCTTAATTATAATTGAATAATGTACATCAGAAATCTCGGGGTAATACGTGGGAGGGAAAAAGGAATCCAGGTCCGCTTGACTAGGGCTACCCGGTCGAGTGCTGGTCGTGTCCCTTGGTTTTTGGGGCGTGACACTACAGAACAACCTACATCCATTTAAAAAGATGTAGCTCCCCCGACAAAAGGGATGTTAGTACCATTGAATAGTACTAGTATGTATGAACAAACTTCACTCTAAGTAGAATTAAATAGTACACAAGTAGAAGACAGTCTTGGAAATCAAACAATGCTGCACAGAAATACAGAGAACACAAATGAGAGTCTCACAATTTCTTATTCTAATTTCCTCCTGTTGCGGCGTGCAACCCGATCCCACCGTACAATCATATTTCACCCTTATTCCTTCTCAACAAACCACCCTTATTTCTCCTGTTTCGGCGTGCAACCCGATCCCGCCGTACAATCACATTGCACCCTTATTCCTTCTCTGCATACCATCCTTATTCCTTCTGCTGTGGCGCGCAACCCGATCCCATCGTACATAGTTCAAATAAGCAACAACAAAGCAACAACTCAATCACAAGAATTTCTACCACCAAGAGTATAAGTTCATAGCAATCGGAGAACCATGTGAAATCAAGGGGCACAATAACCTTTACAAAAACAGTGAGACATGTAAGGTACGGCATAACCATTTAACTTAATTAAATGGGTTCACATTTCTTTCCCATCATTTACTACATAGCCCTTGGAACTTGGATACATTTAACAGTTGGGTTTGTTACCAATTTCATTCATTTAGTAGCACTATCCTTCATATCAGTAAGTTCCAACATATGATGCATTTTGCACATGATAGGATAAGCATAAAGAATCATATTACACAACTTCGAGTAACATGGTGAAATGGTAAACAACTAAGACAATCAGAGAGCAGAATCTTACGCCTCAACACATTAGAACAATCACTTCAAATATGATCAAGCAAGGAACTCATACCAAATGCTCGGACACTAGCGTGACGATTCTACAAAAAATATAGTTAGCCATACATACCTCGATTTGGGATTTTTCCTTAGATTTCTACCACAATTCACCGGACCCTCTAGCACCTTCAATCTAGTTCACAATGTGGCATATTTGAACTTAGAATTAGGAATAAGGATCATGTCTTGAACTCACTTGAGAGTTTTATCAAACACTAGGTGTTGCTTTAGATTAAATGACCTTTTTTTAGTGAAAGATTACTCTAATACATTTCCCTTTAATAGGTTATGACTAGTCGGTTACATGCATGCAAGATTCCTACCCCCATCTTCATGAACTCACCTAGCCATGTTTCATTATAACAAAAATCTGAAAACTAAGGTTGATGGGGTAGGAGCTTACCTGTTGTAGTGAAGAAAATGGTGCCCTACTCGATCAATTCCAGGCCTGATTAGTGATGGTGGATCAAATTGATGAAGTTGGGACTCTCTCTCACTAGAAACCACTCTCTCCTCTCTCTATTTTATCAGAAAATAGTTAAATTATGAGGGATGTGTGTTATATTAGGCTGGGGGTCGGGTTTTAAAAATTAGGAAATAATAGCCCCGATGCAGGTTTGCGGTCCGCAAACCTGCCGCATTATTGGCCTTCAGCTGGGCCAAAAAGAAAAGGAATATGCCCGGGTATGCAACAACTATGCGGTCCGCATACCTGTTATGCGATCGTATAGTTCGCCACATAAATCCCTTCGTAAAAACTCAGGTGCAATTATGCGACAACTATGTGGCCCGCATACATGATATGCGATCGCATTTTTGGCCGCATAAATGTCCTCAAAATGGACAACAATCTGTCCAACTATGCGACCACTTTGCGGTACGCATACTTGATATGCGATCGCATAGTGGACCGCAGATTCGCACAACTGGAAAAATTCTATCCTCTAAGTCTTGGGGTACTTTTCACTCCAAAAAGATCCGATTTAAGAATTTCTATAGTTATATCAACATGGGAATCTATCCGGGCATCATTTCTAGTTAAGAATTCTACGGGTCTTAACATCCTCCCCCACTTAATATCATTCGTCCTCGAATGAGGATCGGGGTACTACTTGGGTTTGAAACTACTATATGCCAACCCCCAAATTTTCACTAACTCTGATTTTTCCTAAAAATTTCTCCATAGTTTCCTTTGTAATTAGACCTACCCACCTGTCAGAGATCCCCCGAAATACACTTCAACGAATTTCACATAATTCAGTTACTTCAACAAATTCCACATGATTCAGTTACTTCAACAAATTCCACATAATTCAGTTAACATAATAACGCACAAATGTAGTACCAATTAAGGATTTATAAGAGAACGGGGGATTTGGGGAGTGGGCTGGCTCTACATAATATGACATGTAATGCAATTATTTAGAGATAATCAACTTCATAAACGACTACCTGACTTATTCAAACAAATGGGTGTACTTCTTTTTCATTTCATCCTCCGCTTCCCATGTGGCTTCCTCGACATGTTGATTCCGCCATAACACTTTAACCGAAGTAATTTCCTTGTTTCTTAACTTACGAACCTGCCTATCCAGTATAGAGAACGAAACTTCTTCATACGACAACTCTTCGTTAACTTCAACGGTCTCAACCGGCACGATGGTAGACGGGTCCCCAATCACTTTCTTTAACATGGACACATGAAACACCGGGTGCACCAATGACATTTCGGGGGGCAACTCCAACCTATATTCCACCTGTCTTATCCTCTGAGTAACCCTATAGGGACCGACACATCACAGACTCAATTTCCCTTTCTTTCCAAACTGCATGACCCCTTTCATGGGAGATACCTTCAAGAACACCCCAATCATCTTCTTGGAACTCCAAATCCCTGCGACGAACGTCCGAATAGTATTTCTGACGGCTCTGAGTAGTTTTCAGCCGTTCCTTTATTCTTCTAACCTTCTCTATGGCTTGATGTACAAGGTCCGATCCCAACAGTTCGGCCTCTCCAACCTCGAAACACCCAATCGAAGACCTATACCTCCTACCGTAAAAAGCCTCAAATGGGGCCATCTGAATGCTGGCGTGGAAACTATTGTTGTAAGAAAATTCTACAAGTGGAAAATAATCATCCCATCTACCTTTAAAATCAAGCACACAAGCTCGCACATATCCTCAAGTGTCTGCATAGTCCGTTCTGCTTGTCCATCAGTCTGCGGGTGGAAGGCTGTGCTAAGATTTACCTGTGTTCCCAAACCTTGCTAAAATTTCTTCCAAAAGTTAGCTGTGAATTGGGCCCCTCGATCCGAGATAATGGAAACTGGAGTGCCATGGAGCCTGAATATTTCTTTGATATACATTTGAGCATATTGTTTTGCAGTGTCGGTGGACTTGACTGGCAAGAAATGTGCTGACTTCGTGAGTCAATCTACTATCACCCAAATTGAGTCAAACTTGCGCGGAGTGCGGGGTAACCCTACCACAAAATCCATATTGATCATCTCCCATTTCCACATTGGTATTTCTATAAGCTGTGCCAACCCACCGGACCTCTGATGCTCGGCCTTCACTTGGTGACAGTTCAGGCACTTAGCCACAAATTCTGCCACACTCCTCTTCATGCTACTCCACCAATAAACGTCCTTGATATCGTGATACATATTGGTAGAACCCGGGTGTACCGAATATCTAGAATTGTGAGCCTCCGCCATTATCCTCTCCCGAAGGTCATCCACATCCGGAACACATAGTCTCCCTTGGCACCGCAAAACACCGTCATCCTTGCTAAGTGAAAAAGCTGTGGTCCTATGATTAAGAATTTCCTCTCTTAGTCGTGCCATTTCTCGATCATTGAATTGCTTTTCCTTAACTTCCTCCACAAGCGAGGATTCAACTCCGTTATGTACCACAACATTCTCTTCATCTGAGGCCGTAAGACAAACCTAGACTGGCCAACTGGGAAACCTCTCGAGCCAAACACCTATGACCTGCTCCTAAGTGAGCCAAACTACCCATGGATTTCTGACTAAGAGCGTCTTCCACCACATTCGCTTTCCCTAGATGGTACAAGATATTTATATCATAATCTTTGAGCAATTCCAACCATCTCCTCTGCCTTAAGTTTAATTTCTTCAGTTTGAATAGATACTGGAGACTCTTGTGGTATGTGAACACGTCCACATGGACCTCATAAAGATAATGCCGCCAGATTTTCAATGCAAAGACGACTGTTGCAAGCTTCAAATCATGCGTCGCATAATTCTTTTCGTGATTCTTAAGCTGCCTCGAAGCATACGCTATAACCTTAACACATTGCATTAACACACACCCTAGACCAACCCTTGAAGCATCACAATACACCACAAATCCCTCTGTACCCTCTGGCCAGGTCAACACAGTCGCCGAATTCAATCTTGATTTCAATTCCTGTAAACTCCTTTCACAAGCATCGGACCACTGGAACTTGACCGCTTTCTGCGTCAGCTTAGTCAATGGGGATGCGAGAGTGTAGAATCCTTCCGCGAACCTCCGATAATATCCGGCTAAACCCAAGAAACTGTGAATATCTGTCGGCGTCGTTGGTCTAGGACAATCTTTCACAGCTGCGATCTTTTGGGGATCAACCTGAATCCCATCCCTAGAGATAACATGGCCATAAAAGGTAACTGATTCTAGCCAAAATTTGCATTTTGAGAACTTTGCATACAATTGGTGCTGATGAAGGGTCTGCAGAACTGCCCTAAGGTGATTAGCATGATCTTCTTGACTTCGTGAATAAACAAGGATATCGTCGATGAAGACTATTACAAAAGAGTCAAGAAATGGCTTGAAGACCCGATTCATAAGGTCCATGAAATCTGCTGGGGCGTTGGTTAGCTTAAAAGACATTACCAAGAATTCAAAGTGCCCATATCAAGTCCAGAAGGCAGTCTTAGGAATATCCTGCTCCCTGATCTTTAGCTGGTGATACACGGACCGCAAATCAATCTTTGAGAAAAACCTAGAACCTTGCAATTGGTCGAACAAATCATCTATCCGAGGCAACGGGTATTTGTTTTTTATTGTGACCTTGTTGAGCTGCCGGTAGTCAATACACATTCACAGTGATCCATCTTTCTTTTTGAAAAAAAGGACCGGTGCGCCCCAAGGTTCCACACTTGGCCGAATGAAACCCTTTTCTAAAAGATCCTTCAGCTACTCTTTTAACTCCCTCAATTCCGCTGGCGCCATCCTGTAGGGTGGAATAGATATTGGCTGCGTGTCTGGAAATACATCAATCCCGAAATTGATCTCTCTGTCTGGTGGAATCCCAGGAAGCTCATCCGGAAAAACATCAAGGAATTCATTCATAATAGGCACGGACTCGGGAGTAGGCACCGTAGAAGTGGTGTCTGCAACCCAGACCAAATGGTAGATACACCCCTTTCTGATCATTTTTGAGGCCTTAAGGTAGGAAATAAACCTACCTCTTGACACAATATTATTCCCCTCCCACTCAATAGCTGGTTCATTAGGAAACTCGAGCCTTATAATTCTGGTTTGGCAGTTGAGTTTAGAAAAACATGAATAGAGTCAATCCATTCCCATTATTACATCAAAATCAACCATTCCTAGCTCAATAATATCGACCGTGGTATCCCAACCACATACCGTGACAACACAATTCCTATAGACTCACGCTGCCGTAATAGATTCACCAACCGGAGTCGACACTGAGAACGGATCATGAAGCTGTTCTGGTTCTATCCCAAAACTTGAAGCAATAAAAGGAGTAACATATGACAAAGAAGACCCGGGATCAATAATGGCATACACATCATGAGATTGAACAGTCAGAATACCTGTGACGACATCTGGAGAAGCCTCTGCACTCTGACGACCACTTAGGGCATAGAACCTGCCGGGTCCTCCTTGAACCGTGCTCCACCCCTAGCTGCACCGCGCCCTACTGGTGCTGGAGGGTGTGCTGAAGATGTAGCAGCTGAAGAACTGGATGGCTGAGTAGTGCCCCTATCTGTTCCCTGACTGGATGTACGACAGTCTCGCTGAATATGGCCTCTCATTCCGCATCTATAGCATATCGGTATGTCCAAGTAACATGGCTCAGAATGAAACCTCCCACACTTAGGGCATGGGGCCCTCCGCTGCTGCTGGAATCTCCCTCCTGGTCGACTCGGCTAATGGAACCTCCTGCTACCTGAACTGGCCCCAAAACGACCTATATGCTGATGATGATGACGCCCTGGTGATGTGGCACTGACTGAGGACTGAGCATAAGACTGGGGTGGCCTTGATGACCCTCCCCCGAGGACTGGTCTCCCACCTTCAAATGAACTCCTAGGGTTGCCCGCTAACCGGGCCCTACTACCACCTTCTCGATCCATCCCTACCTTCAAATTTCGAGCCTCTGCAGCCTGGGCGAATCCCACAATCTTCCCATAGTTCATGTTAGAATGTGGCGCAGATGTGGCAGCTTTATTAACAACCAAGGGACCAAGGCCTTGCTCAAACCGGCGAACTCGGGCCTCCATGGTCGGCATCATATGAACAACATACTTGGACAGGCGCATGAATTCTATATTATATTCCCACACACTTCTATTACCTTGCTTGAGGACCTCAAACTCTGATGCTCGGGCTGCCCTAGTCTCGGCGGGCAAGAAATTGTCTATGAAGGCATCTACAAACTCACTCCACCTCGCCGGAGGGCTCCCCTCCTCACGGGAATCCTCCCACATCTCAAACCACGAATATGCCGCCCCTTTCAGATGGTAAGATGCCAACTCTACTCCCTCTGTCTTAGTAGCACGCATAACTCGAAGGGTCTTGTACATCTCATTGATGAAATTCTGAGGATCAGCCTCGGGGTCAGTACTTGTGAACTCAGGAGGGGCTAGCTGAAGAAACCGGTTAACCCTGGAACCTGAGGAATCCCATTGACCGATAGAGAAAGTGGGGGCAACATTTGATCTCTAGGCCTGAGAGGCCACCAATTGTGTCAACATCTAATTAACTCTCCTAAGGTCCCCATCAGAAATACCGGGACCGGAAGTTGGGGCTGGAAGAGGATGAGGAATATCAATGGGAGGGATTATAGCACCCTCCGCTGGAGCAGAAATTTGAATGGTCTGGCCTGGAGTGGAGGAGTCAGGCTGATTCATGGTCGGGGAATTATTCTCACCCGCACCATCAGATTGGGAATTTATGGCCACTCCTGGGGTGGAATTAGCCTCTAGGCCGAGTCGAGCTTAATTCCTGGGTGCCATCTAAAAGTTGAGACAATGCACGAGTTAGAGAGGAACAACCTCACCTTTCACTCCATCACACGATACAGAATAACAATGAAGGGTAGTATTCCTAAATGTCCAAGCAGCCCCCTGATTATAGATGTGGTCGACAACACACCTATAAGAAGGGATCTACTAGACACGGCTCTGAGACATCCTAGGACACTTTTAAAACCTTAGGCTCTGATGCCAAGATTGTCACGCCCCAAAACCGAGGGACGGGACAGGTGCCGAACCGAGAGACCCGCTCAAGCAAGCATGATTAGCCTTTCCTACCCGACTCGTTTCTCCCCGTGTTTATAGCATACATTAGTTACCTGAGGTAGCAAGAGATAAATCAAAAGCATATTTATATTCATAACATTAAGTCCATTTTCCTCTTTCACCGTTACCAACGTTAGATCTTTTAAAACATACACACTAATTACAATATTCATGATGCGGAATCACGATTATGATTAAATCCAACAACTACCCAAAATATATATACACAACCCACATAATTGTCTACGGAGCTTCTAAGAGTATGGAGAAATTAACATAGACCTGCCGCCGACAAGGCCCCGACTATACCTCAAAAGGGACAACATGTACAAAAGAAATCAACATGTATCTACACACGGTCCCGGGAGGAAATGGGGCTCACCAGATTTGCTGAAGGGAGGAGGAGAAAGCACCACTATCGTCGATCGACGCTACCTGCCACAGAACCACCTCCATCCATTTAAAAAGATGTAGCACCCCCGGAAAAAGGGATGTTAGTACCATTGAATAGTACTACTATGTATGAACAAATTTCACTCTAAGTAGAATTAAACAGTACACAAGTAGAAGACAGTCATGGAAATCAAACAATGCTGCACAGAAATACAGAGAACACAAATGAGAGTCTCACAGTTTCTTATTTCAATTTTCTCCTGTTGCGGCGTGCAACCCGATCCCACCGTACAATCATATTTCACCCTTATTCCTTCTCAACAAACAACCCTTATTTCTCCTGTTTCGGCGTGCAACCCGATCCCGCCGTACAATCACATTGCACCCTTATTCCTTCTGTGCATACCATCCTTATTCCTCCTGTTGTGGCGCGCAACCCGATCCCACCGTACATAGTTCAAATAATCAACAACAAAGCAACAACTCAATCACAAGAATTTCTACCACCAAGAGTATAAGTTCATAGCAACCGGAGAACCATGTGAAATCAATGGGCACAATAACCTTTACAAAAATAGTGAGATATGTAAGGTACGCCATAACCATTTAACTTAAATAAATGGGTTCACATTTATTTCCCATCATTTACTACATAGTCCTTGGCACTTGGATACATTTAACAATTGGGTTTGTTACCATTTTCATTCATTTAGTAGCACTATCCTTCATATCAATGAGTTCCAACATATGATGAATTTTGCACATGATAGGATAAGCATAAAGAATCATATTTCACAACTTCGAGTAACATGGTGACATGGTAAACAACTAAGACAATCAGAGAGCAGAATCTTATGCCTCAACACATTAGAACAATCACTTCAAATATGATCAAGAAAGGAACTCATACCAAATGCTCGGACACTAGCGTGACGATTCTACAAAAATTATAGTTAGCCATACATACCTCGATTTGGGATTTTTCCTTAGATTTCTACCACAATTCACCGGACCTTATAGAACCTTCAATCTAGTTCACAATGTGGCATAATTGAACTTAGAATTAGGAATAAGGATCATAGTCTTGAACTCACTTGAGCGTTTTATGAAACACTAGGTGTTGCTTTAGATTAAATGGCCTCTTTTTAGTGAAAGATTACTCTAACCCATTTTCCTTTACTAGGTTATGACTATTCGGTTACATGCATGCAAGATTCCTACCCCCATCTTCATTAACTCACCTAACCATGTTTCATTTTAACAAAAATCTGAAAACTAAGGTTGATGGGGTAGGAGCTTACCTCGTGTAGTGAAGAAAATGGTGCCCTACTCGATCAATTCCAGGCCTGATTAGTGATGGTGGATCAAATTGATGAAGTTATGACTCTCTCTCACTAGAACCCACTCTCTCCTCTTTCTATTTTATCATAAAAATAGTTAAAATTATGAGGGATGGGTGTTATATTAGGCTGGGGGTCGGGTTTTAAAAATTAGGAAATAGGAGCCTCGATGCAGGTTTGCGGTCCAGAATACGATCGTATTTGGGTTATGCGGTCCGCAAACCTGCGGCATTATTGGCTTTCAGCTGGGCCAAAACAAAAAGGAATCTGCCCGGGTATGCGACAACTATGCGATCCGCATACCTGTTATGCGATCGCATAGTGCGCCGTATAACTCCCTTCGTAAAAACTCAGGTGTAATTACGCGACAACTATGCGGCCCGCATACATGATATGCGATTGCATTTTTGTCCGCATAGATGTCCTCAAAATGGACAAAATTTGTCCAACTATGCGACCACTGTGCGGTCCGCTTACTTGATATGGGATCGCATAGTGGACTATAGATTCGCACAACTGGAAAAATTCAATTCTCTAAAGTCCTGGGGTACTTTTCACTCCAAAAAGGCCCGATTTAAGAATTTCTATAGTTATATCAACATGGGGATCTATCGGGGAATCGTTTCTAGTTACAAATTATATGGGTCTTCACAGATATATATTTTGGGGCTTCTATAAATGTGGCATACTTGGAAAATCGATCTACCACAACCAAGATAGTTGTAATATCTCTGACCTTGGAAATTCCAGTGATGAAATCCAGTGAAACGCTTTCCCATCTCTTTGGAACAAGCAATGGCTCTAACAGTCCTGCTTGTGTCAAGCGATCTTACTTGTACTTCTGTCATACTTGGCAAATCTTCACATACTAACCTACATCATCAGCCATTTGAGGCCAATAACATGCATGACGCAACAAAGACACAATGTGTTCTTTACCTAGGTGGCCGACCCATAAAGTATCATGGCATTCTATCAGAAGAATCCTTCACATATCTCTTTCTTTAGGAACATAAAGTCGGTTCCTTTTCACCTTTAGAACCCGTCTTCCATGTAGAACTGGCGATTCTTGCCCTGTCCTACCAAATCAACCAAATACTCTGCAGCAGGATCCTTTAGGAGTAAATCTTGTATCCGGTCTCTTATAATGGTGAAAACTTCTATCCCCCTTAAGGTGGTGAGTAGGCATACCGATAGTAATTCATCCCTTAGATTGTGCGAATCAGCAACTTGGTTAGTCTTCCCACTTTGGTACTCCAGGTTGAAGTGAAATTCCTCTAGGAGTTCCTACCCCCTAGCATGATAGCCATTCAACTTTGGATTGGTCATGAAATGGCTAACGATTTTGCTTTGTATCTTGACCATGAACGGGGTTCCCAACAGATAGTGCCTCCAAAGGCGTAAGCAATGTACGACATCCAATAATTCTTTTTCGTGGGCGGTATAGCGCCGTTCTGCATCCTTCAACTTCTGGGTCTTGTACAGAACTGGATGCCCCTCTTGTAGAAAGACTCCACCCAGAGCATAGTCAAAGGCATCCGTTTGTACTTAAAATGGCTTGGAAAAATAAGGAAGGGCCAAGACGGGGCTACTAGACATAGCCACTTTCGATGCGTTGAAGGCCTCAGCTCACTTGGGACCCTTATCCCAAGGTGTGACTTTATTTAGGAGTTTTGTCAACGACACTGCAATGAGAGAGTATTTTTTAACAAATCGCCGATAAAGTTGCATAGTCCAAAGAATACCCTCAAGGCATGGATATCCGTAGGTGACGACCAATCTGTGACAACCAGAATCTTTTATTAGTCCATCTTGATCTACCCTTCCTCGATGACATGTTCGAGGAAGTCAATCTACTTTTGGGCGAATGAGCGTATGCATGGCTTTACATATAATTCGTACACCCACAATCGGGGTAGGACCTTCCGCAGGTGCTCTAGGTGTTCCTCCAATATTTTGCTATACACCACAATGTCGTCAAAGTAGACCACTACGAATTTGTTAATGTAATCTTGGAAGACTTGGTTCATCAGGGTGCAAATGTGGCTGGAGAATTAGTCAAGTTGAATGACATGACCAGGAAGTCGTACGGCCCATTTCTTGTCACACATGTCATCTTGTGTTCATCTCCCTAAGCAATTTGGACTTGCTAGTAACTTGTCTTCAAGTCTAATTTGGTGAACACTGTAGCACTACCTAATCTATCGAACAAGTCTGGAATTAGTAAAATAGGGTACTTTTTCTTCACAGTGATTTTTTTAGTGCTCGATAATTCACATAAAGTTGTAGGGTGCCATCCTGTTTCATTTGGAATAGCACAGGGGACCCATAAGGGGACTTGGAGGGCACAATGATCCCCGTGTCTAGCATTTTCATCAACTGTCTCTAATGCTCAGTGAGTTTGAGTTGTCATATTCTATAAGGCGCCCGGGTGGGTTGTTTCATACCTGGCACCAACTCAATCTTATAGTCTACGGTGCACCTACGCGGGAGTCATTTTGGCATGTCTTATGGCATGACGTCTTCAAACTCCATTAGCAGCTCCTTCGTGGGTGGAGAAATAGGACCCAAAGAGCGTTCTATATCTTCAACACAGAGGGTATCTAGGATCGTAAATTCATTTATTTTGACTACCTTCTTCAACTGCAAGTCCGAGATGTTCTCAACGACCATCTTTATGGTTGTGAATGGGATAATGCAGGGCTTTCCCCATTTGCTCCGATCATCAGTAGCAAGTCGGCATAAGGTACAAGAATGGCGTTGGTTTGCCTCATGAATTGAAACCTAGTTATCATCTTGAATTCATCTATGATTACCACACTCAAGTTGATTTTTCCTTCATAAGGCCCAAGCTTCACTAGCACTCATATGGATATTCCACCCACTGGCTGAGGCGGTGAGTTGATAGCCTTGAAGCGCCCTTTTCCCTTTCCCACAACTAGATCAAGGTGTACTACATGAGTTGAGGCTATGTAGTTGTGAGTAACACCTGTGTCTATCATCACACGAATAGGTTTGCCATGGACTTTCATTTCAACGAATATCAAGATATTATATTGGTTAAGAGGAGGCCCTCATCCGCCTTCCTTTTCCCTTTCTTAGTGGTTGGGCATGAGTCCTTCTTCTTACAGATGCTGGCACTGGTTCCGGCTAAGGCCTTAGAAATAGAACAAACAAGTGCGTTGAAGGCACCTATTAGTTCTATTTGGTCAACATCATACATGTTGTCATCCGTCCCATCATCAAAAGTTTGATGGGCATTCATTTGTGCATGTGGGCATTGATTATTCCAATGTGTTCCGCCGCAATGACGACATCCTGAAGGGGGATTCCTTCCCCGATCGTTGTTGTGAGACGCATCACTATTGCTGCTTGAGGAAGGAGCCTTAGATTTGGTTGCAGTCCAATTTCCTCCACTTCTGCTAGGATCACCATTGCTAATTTGGCCCTCTTTTTATCCTCCTCGGACAGGCGGTTGAGGCCTATCCTTCCGAGCTCCACTTAGTAGTCCCCAAGGCATTCAGATGCTTGGATTGCCTTGGGAAAAGTTTCAACCCTTTGTCTTTACAGCTCCATACGAGCATAAAGTTTTAAACCTTCCAGGAATGTGAAGAGTTTGTCTTTGTCCCCCATATCCCGTATGTTCAACATGAGTGCGGAGAATTCCTAAACGTAATCCCGTACTGACTTGGTATGGCGGAGCTTGTGGGGATTTCTCCGCGCATTGTACTCACCATTTTCGGGGAAGAAATGTAGGCGTGTGGCTGCCTTCAGGAACGCCCATGTCTTAAGAGTATCTTCATCTGCCCTGGTGCCTTCGTATTTCACCTTCCACTAGAGTTTAGCATTACCCAAAAGGTACATGGTAATATTTGCTACCTTTTTTGATTCTTCTAACTCCCCCATGGTATCGAAGTACTGTTTGATGTCGAAGATGAAATTCTCCACTTTCTTGGCATTCCGATACCCATTATAGGGTTTTGGCTTATGAATCTTCAGCTTTTGAAGAACATGGGCGAGGTTCACAACACCCCCAACTGGGTTTCTTCCTCTTCTAAGTAGGCCCTGTAATGCAGTGTTGACAACACTAAGATGGCCCGTCAGGTTGTCTATGATTTGCTACATGGCATCACCCTATAAGTTAAATCTTCTTGTGCCGTATAAGTTACATTCTTGGTTCGCTCATGTTGGAGGTCCTCGAGTTTACCAAATATTTTGGCTGCCTCTGTGGCTGCTGTTTGCTAGTCTCCTTCAGAGTCGCGACTTATGTTCGCGATGTCACCTTCGGCCTGCCGCATCCTGCGGTTCAAGTCGTCCAACCTTTGCACTAGGGTTGGTTCTATGATCAGGCACCTATTCACGATGGGATGTAATACGTTAACCATGTCTTCAAGGGCCTCAATGCGGCCCCCATGATTCACCATGGTAAAAAATTATGGTAATGGCAATGTGTTCCCTCGTCCGATGTTGAACCTAGGCTCTCATACCAACTATTGCACGACGCCTTCCTGAGATTCCTTGAAAGGGCGGGGTAAGTCTAAGCAAGCAATGATTGTGCAATTACAATCCGCCAAATAAGGTCCTCTCCGTACGCTATACGAGACTGTTAGTATTGTACGAGAAAACCAATGTCAAGAGCAATTGAGAAAAAAAAAGAGAATGAGAATTAAATAAATCTTGATTTCATTAATGAAAGCTATTATAGAAAGGCAACACGATGTCGAAGGGGAGAGACACTAGTACAAAGAATTGTTAGCTTGCTTGAAAGTTTGATTTCTTGATCCCCACTAATAAATCTTAAGAAAATAAAAGTAACATGACTTGACCTAACTAAGCTAGAGAGACATAATGGAAATACTAGAAGTAAAACTACTCTAAATTTACTGTGAAAAGGACTTAGATTCCTACAAGATAGAAACAGGTCCGTTGGAAGCAACTTTGTCTTTAGCATCAGAGTCTGTGTGTGCGCGCGCCGCTGTTGGCATGTGCCTACGATTGGGTGCTAGCGAGGGATATCGGTGGGATGATATAGGCACATGTTTGCTTGTCAATTGGCGCTGACAAGACCATAGGACCGTTCATGGTGTTAGGCATTGGTAGGCTTGCCAGGACGCCATGGGGTGCATCCAAGGGGTCATGAGACATTGTTGGAAAGCCGCCCATGAAATTCTACCCCACCTAAGTTGGCGACGTCCTTGGTGACTTACTTCCAAGATAATCATCGATCAAGATCTTTTAGGCTTTGGGGTTTGTTCTCCTCTACCAAGTATTCTTCTCTATTATTTCACCAAGAACTATGGGTGATCTTTCCTTGAAGCATGAACCACTCGATCATTGAGAATAGATTCTACACGCCTTTTCCCGGTTGAATTAGGGCCTTAAATACTGGATATTGTGAGTTGGCTCCGTGAAGGATCCTCCATCTTTTCTCTAAAAGGTTTCAAAAGGCTGACATGGAAGACTGGATGAATCTTCAACCAGGCTGGGGTATCCACGCGGTATGCAACATTCCCATTGCGCTTCTCAATGGACAAAGGTCCAATGTACTTTTGCAATAGGAGAGGGTCATGGAACCTTGCAAACAAGTATCTCTTTGGGGTTTTTAACCATCACTATGTTTCCTACTTGGCATTTGATCCATGTCCAATTCGCACTCAATAGTGAGTAAAAACGATCGTTGGAAGAATAGTACCCAACAAGAGTCGGGTTAATTTCCATAGGAAGTTTAATATGGGTGTTATGGGTATACACTCGACGAGAGCAAATGAAATAACTAAATTGCGCTTCCAAAAAAAAGGGTTTTGTTTTCTACTTCCAATTTATCACTAACAATAATAAATTAATGAGAAGGAAATTGAAAGCGAATGATTGTTTTTGTTATTTTTACCAAATGGTTAAAAAGCCTAGGGATGTGACCTTCACCTAGGTGTTTTCCTAATGGGTTAAATCCGTTAACACTTGTTTTATTGATCGGGGTGTATATAGCTCTCAACTCTAAGTTACCCACTCAATACCTCTCAGTCATAGAGAGATTCTGCCCAATTTGACTTTCTCATGCTCAAATAGGTATCAAGCTAAACAATTGATAAGAGCTCAAGTCGAGTTTTCCCTATCTCTAGTTCAAACCCTTTAATTAGGCTAATCAAAACCTTAAGTAACCTAATTTTTTGTTATCCAAGTTATATTAGACTAGGTACCTCTTACTAAAGTAAATACCAAGTCAAAAAGGCATGAATTAATGTTTGCAACCATTAGTTCTAAAATTAAAGCACAAATAAGGCTGAATAATCAACACCTAATCATAAACAAGCATTAAATTAAATACCCATAAGGTTTATACACTAGGGTTGGCTTACAACCCTAGTAAGAGTCTAGCTAATTATAGTAGAAAATGAAGAAAACAAAGAAGAAATACTAATTAAGCTCATAATAAATGATTAAAATTATAAACTATGATGTATTTTTTCTAAAATGATCACAAACTTCCTAAAATAGCAAAATACAACGGCTACAACTGCTCAAGTTTCAAAACATGACCTAAAAATGTGATTCTCATCTATTTATAATGGCCTAAAATTTGCTGACAAAAATACCCATCAGGAGGTTCTACAGCCGTACAATTCTATGTGCGGTCCGCACATTGCTTCAGCTTCTAGGTACTTGGAATCTATAGCCGCATAATTATTTCTACGGCTGCAATGCTTCTTCTGAGGTTGCACAATTCTTATGCGGTCCGCACTTAGGGCAAGGCTTCAAGTCTTAGTCACTTGCACTCTCTGAACTTTTGAATTCTTTGTCAGTGCGGACCTTGTTAAACGGTCGCAGATGAAATTCTGTGGTCTGCACTTTCTTATGCAGCCGCAGAAATACCTCTGCGTATCGCACTTCTTTTGTGTTGCGCCCCTTCTTGTCTTGTGAGTCAGAACACTCAATTTTTAGTCAGATTTCTTCATGGGAGCCAAAATTTCCAACTTTACTGCAATTTTCACACTTTCATTAGTTTTGTGAACATAAATCAATACCTTTAGACTAAAATAAAAAACAAAAAGGTGCTAATAAGTGGTCAAAATCCACACTTATTAACTCCCCAAAACTTAAGTCTTTGATTATCCTCAAGCAAATAAATTAGTTCTCACCTCCTCAAAGTTAAAGGTGATTTCAGCGAGTCAATGGTGAGCCATTCATACTTAGTTGGGACCAACCATTACCCACACTAATCATGCATTATCAACAAGTTGACAAGTCAAATATTCATGCACATATAGTTCTATTGTGACCTTTGAGTTTCAAGATTTGACTTTACTCATCAAGGACTCTTGTTCTATCATGTAGGTCATGGTGGACTCCAAACTCTTCCTCCTCTACCTTCAATTTTCCAAGATCATTAAAAACTTAGCACTCACTCTTAAGATTCATGAAAGGTTCACTCTTCTCTCACAAGAGAATGTCACAAGAATTTAAGTACCATTGGCTTTCTCCTCACGTAGATCACCACTAATGTAAGCTCACTCGGTTTGAAATCAAGTAGGACTTCTTTTGGGTTGTAATGAAGGCTTTTGGATTAGGGTGGGATACCATATGGGTAAGTGGTTATACCTTTCCTTAAGCACTCCACGTTTTCATTTCCCGGCTCATAATTACCAATCCTTGGAGGCATTTTCTTTTCATTGAGGGCTAGAGAGACTAGATATCACTCTTTCTTGTTCATTTCATTCTTTTTCTCCCTTTTTGATGCTCATGTTAGGGATCATTACTTCTTTTTGAATCCATCAACCCTTCCACTTATTTTTTTTTTGTATTTTTCTTTTCTTGCCTTCTTTTTTCATAGAGATCATTTCTTTTCTCCTTTTGTGCCTTGATACCTTTTTTCAAATTCCTCATCTATCCCCTAAACTTATGCTTTAAGTAACTTGTTTCCCAAAAGTATTAAGGAAATTCCGGGTGCTAAGAGAGGGTCACGACAAAACGGGTAAAGGATTATAAAATGGTTATCAAATGAGAAGAACTAGAGGCTCAAAGGGGGTTTACTAAGGATAACGACATTGGTTGGAAATAGAAAGCTCAAATGGGCCATGGAAAGCCTAGAATCACTTCTCAAACAAAGCAAAACCTAGGATTTTGCCTTGAAACAGATTCGGGGAATGTTCTAGACCATTCGCACGGATACTTGGACTTACAAAAATTCATATCAGCCCTCACACAATTAGATCGTAAAAGAGGATAGAGTCGAGAGCCTACAACAACCACATTCAAGTTTAAAGATCACTATGGCCTAATAAACCACTCGATGATCGCCAACGTCAACTCAAGAGTCTCAAAGTCACTAACTAGAATTATTTCTTTCAAAAACCTTGTCTCTAACCATAAGCACGTAATTAAGTGTGTTGGTACCAGATGAAATATGATTAACTCTTCAAGAATGACCTGATTAGGACTTTTTATTCATCTAGTGCTACTACTACTGCTACTGCTACTGCTACTGCTACTGCTACTGCTACTTCTACTGCTACTGCTACTGCTACTGCTACTGCTACTGCTACTGCTACTGCCACTGCTACTGCTACTGCTACTACTGCTACTGCTACTGCTACTGCTACTGCTACTACTGCTGCTACTGCTACTGCTACTACTACTACTACTGCTACTGCTACTGCTGTTACTACTGCTACTGCTACTACTACTGCTACTGCTACTGCTACAGCTACTACTACTGCTACTGCTACTGCTACTACTACTGCTACTGCTCCTACTACTACTGCTGCTGCTGATGCTGGTGGTGGGAACTGCTGAATGGGAACCCTAGCGGTAATCCATGGTGGTGGTGGCCCTGGTGGTGCTAAGATCTCATCCAGCCAAGGTCGGACTTCCTCCTTCATTGCACATTTTTCGAGACACTCCTTTGGCTCAACATCCTTGAAGCCCAAGTACGCATTTAGCGTATGCTGATCAAACCTAACCTTAAGGTTCCGCACCTTGGTCACCCTCGTCCCCTTCTTTATGTGAGCAGCATTCGCATAGAACTCTCGAACAAGGTATTCCTTGGCATCCTCCACTCTCTCAGTGAACCACATCCAACTCTTTCATCCTCTGAATTACCTCAGGATTGGCGGGTTGTATATATCCAAATCTTTCAATAGGAACTGTCTCTCAAGAGTTAAAGGCCTCACCAGCCACCACATACAAAAATCAGTGAAAGCAGCCAAGCTGACAAACCTATCTTCCTAGAACTCCTCTTCTTCTATTTCTCCACACCCATGGCTATACCATCTCCCCCTCTACCATCATCGGGGATCTCCCCTATAGTCTGTGCCTCTGTGACTGGTGTAGCTGATGGCTTAGAAGCCTGGCTAGCACTCTCCGACCCTTCATAGGTGATGTGAGATGAAGAAGGCTCATCCCTGAGCTGGTATCTACTTTGTGGACTCGACAGTGTGGCTGCATGCTCCTCCTGAACAGAGGTTGAGTTGCCCTCTGACACTTCCCTAGACGGCACATATGAGCAAGACTCGGAGAGTTCTGCACTTTTCCCCTTGCTAGTTGTGATTTTCTTCCTGATTGTCTTAGGCTGGCCAAGGGTCAAGGTACCACTACCTCGACCCCAAGAAGATTTACCCCTTCCTTTTGAAGTGTCGCTTCGGCCACTCGATCGAACCATTGTCTGTTCCAAAGAAAAGAATATTGTTAGCTACAATTCATTGTCCAACACATTCAGGACTTAAGTAGGTAAGGGAGAAATAATTGGACACAGTAGGATTATGTATATAACACATATCTGTAGGTAAAGGGATTTGTGGTCCATATATTGTTTATGAGCAGCCGCAGAAGGGAGTTATGATCTCTCAAAATGATGGTCTCTATAGACAGAGAAATGGTTGATTTGCGGTCGGGGGGGGGGGGGGGGATATGCCTT
>ML262366.1:28091-53189 GCA_005239495.1 Nicotiana undulata
ATTGTTTGTTGTGGTGGGGGGGGGGGGGGGGGGATATGATGTCCGCACATTTTAACTTGCGGCAATAGATACATGCTTCACTGAGTTGCCAAATTCTCTAATCTACGGATCGCACAAATTCTATTACGGCCGCAGATTTCAAAAACTTACGAACATGCATATTTTTCCTACTTAGGTTTTTCAATTTCTAGTACAAATAGACATGGCAACATTGTAAAAACTTAAAATTTCACTAACCCAACCCCATTAGAGCATGTATTAAGTTTACCCAGTTCAGATCTACCCCGCATGAACATATAATTGAACTCTAATAACATATTGCCTAAAAAGAACTAAAAATATAAAAACTAATCTAACATAAAAATTTAACATGAAATTGCAGCATACAAGATAGAATGAGTGCAATGAGTGATTAATCAAGGTGGTTGTGTGTGAGGTCAGTTAAAAATCTCCCAAGAAAATCAACAGAGCAATAATGTTTTGTTCATAGGGAAAGAGGCGAGTGCGGCCACACATTTTCATGTGCGCTCCGCACTCTGTCACCTGGGTGGACTCGTCTCAGAACTCCATATGCTATCCACAAATTTCCAGGTGTGGCCAAGAATTCACATGCGATCGTACGACTTCCTCACTGACAAGCTCAAACTTCATAGAGTTGGTATTTTGACCCTTTTTTAATATTTCAAATGTGCTGTCCGCTAGAGAAATATGCAAAAACAATGCTCTTCTACTGTGGCTCATAGAAATGTGCGGTCCGCAAAATCTTGAGCACTTAGCCATATTTTTTACACCATTATTTTCAGTCACAACACACATTAAATCAAGTTAGAACACAAATAACACCTAAACAAAAGAGAAAAGGAAAAGAACATGGGTTGCCTCCCAAGAAGTGCATGCTTTAACATCGCGACACGATACAAAATACCCTCAAGTGAAGTGAATGACCGCCACCATGTGGCTATCTCCAACCTTTCCCAAGTAGTGCTTCACTCGGTGACCATTGACTCGGAATACTTCATTGTTTTTTTCCCTTCAATTCTAATGCACCAAAAGGTGTCACACCAACAATTTCAAAAGGACCACTCCACTTGGAATTTAGCTTCCCTATAAACATCATCAACTTTGAGTCAAACAACAATACAAAATCACCCGCCTTGAACTCTTTGTTCCAAGTGTATTTATCATGAAGATATTTCATCTTTTCTTTGTACAAGGACGAACTCGCATAAGCATGGTACCATAACTCATCCAATTCTTTCACATGTGCAACACTCAAGTTAGTGGCTACATCCCAATCAAGATTCAACTTCTTTAGAGCCCACATTGCCTTGTGCTCTAGTTCCAACGGAAGATGACAGGCTTCCAAACACCAAATGATGTGGAAACATTCCGATGGGTATTTTGTAAGCCGTGCGATAAGCCCATAATGCATCATCAAGCTTCTTGGACCTATCCGCCCGATTAGCATTCACCATTTTCGACAAGATACTTTTTTATCTCCCGGTTGGATACTTCCACTTATCCACTAGCTTGTGGGTGATAGAGAGTCGTGACTTTGTGAGTAACACCATACTTGCTAAGTAAAGTGTTAAAAGCCTTGTTGCAAAAGTGTGAACGCCCATCACTTATAATTTCACGTGGAGTACCAAACCATGTGAAAATATTCTTCTTCAAGAAAGCCACTACACTTCTCGCCTCATTGTTGGGTAAAGTGATGGCCTCAACCCATTTTGACACATAATCCACCGCGGCCAAGATGTAGGTGTTTCCACAAGAACTAACAAAAGGGACCATGAAGTCAATGCCCCACACATCGAAATGTCAATCTCCAAAATGGTTGTCAGAGGCATTCATTTTTCTTTGATATTCCACCGGCCCGTTGACATTCATCACATCTTTTTACTAACTCACTAGCATCCTTATAAAGAGTGAGCTAATAGAAACCACAACTAAGCACATTAGCCACCGTTCTTGCTCCACCATGATGACCACCATATGGAGAAGAATGACAAGCCCCAAGGATATCACCTTGCTCTTCTTACACTACTGCCGCGCCCCCTTTTTCCCCCAGGAACTCCTTTCGGGGCCCAGTTTGAAAGGGTTTATGACATTGGTTGAGACAACTCGTTCCTTTTGGGAAAGGGGTTTGCATTTTTTGAAGAGTCGCCACCTAACGATTTTGAGGTGCGTTAAGGCACCTATTAGAGGGGTTCATTTAAAACTACGTTTGATAACCAGAGATAGGGTAAGGGCTTGAAATTATCCTAAGGGGAAGGTGTTAGGCACCCCTTAGGATTCACAAGTGTGATTCCTGGCCAAATAGCTTTTATGAATTTTTGTACAATTAGAAAATAAACAAATATGGCCCAAATAATAGAGGATTTAGGTCTAAGTACACATAGGTTTGGAAACAGTTAATGGAAAAGCTAGATTTTGAAGAGAATTATAATCTAAGCAGGTTTATGGGAGTAAAGGGGTATCCTAGGTTTGTTTGTAATATGGATCACATAAATAAAATATCGGGTATGACACTCCTCAAAGAGGGGCTACACGTGGTATTAGCGCACCGGTCATCATATCCATATCTACCCTTTCCCACCCCGTGAAGGTAATTAAAGCGAGTGTTGGTCTCGACCTCTATTGCATGTTGTTACCCGTCCCTTCCTATTAGTCCCGGAGGAATTTAGGACTTCTATCCTATAAGGGGGTTCTAGCCAAACCCTCAGGTTTTAAAGGTGAAAATACTAAGACGACATATAATAAAACAGATAGGACTTCAATTAAAGGGGAGCATGGAAAACAAATAGAAGGCTCAGGTACACCTCCACAAATAGTACACATAAAGAGCATGACTCATACACAATTAAGGTCTAAATTCAGATCCTAGACATGGTATTTAAGTGATAACAGAAAAATCAAATTTATAACTCAGAGAGGAAGTCCTAATCAGTTTTGCCTACTGGTTTTAAACATGCTGACAATTAAACAATAGTCACAAGAGACCGTTCCAGTTTTTATTATTTAAGTTCATTACCTAAGGCTTGCCTAGGCGTGTATTAATATACAACAGTAGTTCAGAATTGTTAACAGTTTTAGATTGTTATACCTAAGAACATGTGATTCTAAGTGGCACAGAACATACATGAATTTATTACCAGTATTTGGAGCAGGGTGACTATTTCATACTTAGTAACTGGACTAGCGTAATTAGATGATTGTGATCCTAGAACATGATTTCTAATGCAAGAATATGCAGAATGAATTATGAGCAGGATTTCCAAAATGCATGCCAAGTTACGCACAGTTTCAGAATGGGCAGAAGTACATTTATTTGTTTTAAAGTTGTTTATCTAAAGCAGGATTTCTAAGTGTGCAGTGCTTGTAGCATGATGTTTTGCATGAATAACAACTGATGTTAACACATTTTTTGATCAAGATTTATGGTTGTTTTCAGAACATACAGAATCACATAACTATCGTTTATGTTAATGTTTATCTTATAGGCAGGATTTCTAAGCGATGATGAGGTGCTGAAAACAGTACATGTATGGATCCTATGTAGCATGATATCTAATGCATGGCATGCGTGACATATGTTGTACCTAAACATGGCATCTATTGCGCATAGATAAAATAAACCTAGGTAGCATGTTTTCTACCCTTGATTACACTACAACATGCATATCACCCTCCCATTTTCACTATCCATCCCCAAAGTTGTTTTACAGATAATTATTACAGACCAATGGGTATGAATTACATAATTCAAATAAGGAAAATAAGAAGTTAAATATAGGGAGCCTATAGTATAGGCCCAAATATCCAGGTCCTCAATGCCAAGTATTATTTCACAGCCTTTCTCACACTCCAGGTGTGTCAGAGTTCCCTAAGGACCTCAAGGGATCCTGGGCAGTGCTCACACCTAGATTTCATAGCCAAGATAGAGTAAGTGCAGTGTGGAATGGCCAGCCTTAGTGGGTCAAAGTTCATAGGGAGCTTAAGGATCCCAAAGCAATGCTCACACAAAGGGGGCAGAACTTAAGGGGTCTAAGAGTAGAGTGAGAGTGCTTGACAAAGTTTGAAAACTTTGAGTAGGAAAACAGTTTTAGAAAAGGGACTTATTTGAAATAGTTTTCATAACAAAAGTTTAACTGATGAAAATAATTTGAAAGAGCATGAACAATAATATCAGAACCAAAGCAAGTCCAGCATCACACAAAAGACCAAGAATAGTCCAACAACCACAAGCAGGGGTAATGGGGTTTGAGGGACAAATATAGAGCATGTGACAGTAGGCATGTAGCAGGCAGTACACAATCAGAAGTTCCTAAGGACTCAGGGGATTGGGGATACAATAGGGTATAGGATTAGATTAACATAACATAACCAAATAGTTTGAGACAGTAGAGTATACCCTAATCAAACTAGTACCAAACATAGGCATGAAGATTCACATAGAACATGTATCAGGTACATAAAGACATACTGGTTATGGCAAATAGAGTATAACTTAACATGTGAATGGAGTTCAGGATTCTAGTTACATGTTGAACAACAAAATAGTAAGTAAAAGCATATCAGAAGCATAATGAATTGCAACAGCAATAGAAACATGTTGGTTTGAGAACTGAAATTTGAATTAGGACATACCAGTGAAGTGAAGAAAGAAGTAACACAAAGCAAAAAAATAGGAGATGCACAGTAGTTAGCCTTGGCTTGGAGCCGGCTAACTTAGAGTAGTAGCAAGTAGCACAGAAGAGAGAACAGGGGTTTTAGTTGTGAGGGAGAGAGTTATTGAACCAGATTAGTTCGTCTCGCTTAATGAAATAGTAGTGCATATATATAGTTTGAAAACAGATGGTAAATAAGGTATGAACCAGTAATTAAGGGACTGAGTATCAATCAATGTAAAATCAGCATATGTATCCCTTAATTGAAGGGGTTAAGTTCAAACGGCTAGTAGGAAAACAACAAATAAGGAAAGTTCCGATATGTGACATGCATATAACATATAAGGAAACAATTTCAACAGTACAAGTATGCAATTGAGACTAGGTTCAAAATGTTTCAGTTAAGGAAATAACATAAGAGTTCGTGTCACAGCATAATCGACCAAAAATAGGACAAGGAAATAATTTAAAGGTTGTAAATCAGTAAGGGAATCCTCACAAAAGATCAGTGAGATATTAATTGCAGGAAATTAGGGGTTAAACATGAGTAGTACTGATTCCTGTGAGTACCCGAAGTAAACACATAATAGGAAAAAATCAGAGACTCCAGTAACAATCACATAGAATCAGGGATTCGAATAGGAATAACATTAATTAAAGGAAATTAACACGAATTAAAACAGATAATAGGCAAGAAGTCAGAATCCCTAGTAGGGAAATTATATGAAATTAGGGATTCACATGAATCACAGAGTAAACAGTAGTTTAAGCGAAAAATCAAGAAAAAATCAGAGACATAGATGAACAACATAGGGTAAAACATCGAAGAATCATAAAGTTCATGAGACGCAAGCACATATGCAAACATTATCAAAGACAAAGTCAGGGACTTATGGTTTAGGTCTAAAATTAGGGATTTCAACACAATGACTCAGATAAAGAGAGAAACTTAAATAAATCACTGAACACAGTAGAGACCCTCAGATAATACTGGAAACTCATTTTAAAATGGGGTCATGAAACCATAGCTGAGAACGAAGAGTTGTTTTAGAGAAAATCGGAGAATCTTTGAGAAAAACAACGAAATAGCTAAAACTATACACATATCTATCATAGATCTAAAAGAATCGGAGAGTTTTAAGATCTAGGGTTTCAAAGAGAACCCAGAGAAGATAAGAAAACCTCAAAACATTAATGGTTTCAGCCGGAAAAGTCATAGATCTTACTCGAACGGCCGGAGATGGCCGGAAAATGACATGAAAGGCCATATGTGAGAGTTGAACCACTCCAAGTTCACCTGAGGACCTCAAGGTAGTGTCAAACCAGCGTGGGGTGAGGCAGAGGTTAGGATATGGTGAGAGGTCATGATTTTCGGCGAGGGAAGTGGTAGAGAAGATGAACAGAGTTCATCGAAGAGTGGGGGGAGGGGGGGGAATGTGGAAGGTTCTAGAGAGAATCAGAGATAGAGAGAGGGAGATAGAGAGACCGGTTGAGAGAGAATGAGAACGGGG
Source organism: Nicotiana undulata (assembly GCA_005239495.1). Taxonomy (NCBI): domain Eukaryota; kingdom Viridiplantae; phylum Streptophyta; class Magnoliopsida; order Solanales; family Solanaceae; genus Nicotiana; species Nicotiana undulata. The sequence continues at coordinate 34,273 of ML262366.1, forward strand.
GAAAATGAGATGGGGGGTAGTCATTAGGGGGTTAAATTAGGAAGGGGCTGATCTGGGCTGTTGATTTGAAATAATCAACGGCTCAGATTGAATAGGGTAATTGGGTCGGGTGTATTTAGAGATTGGGCTTGGGTATTGGGCTAAATTAATTGGGTTGGGGTCTGATGGATTATTTAATTGAACCAGGTCTAATTAGGCTATAATTTAAATAAAGATGGCTATTTGTTAAAGACCCAATTAATAGAGAAATAATTAATTAAAAAATTACTAATATTTATAAAAATGAAATTGATGCTTAGTAAATAAAATTAAAGTAATTAATTAGTATTAAAAAAATGTAAATGACTAATTATTGAATTAAAATAGCATAAATGTATAATTAGGCTGTAATTGCAAAGCTGTTGTAATTATAGACAAATAATACCAAATTGACTAATTTGTGAAATAACTAAATCCTAGTAGGATTAAAAAATAATATATTGTCCCAAGAAATGTTTCGAAATTAATTGTAATGCAATTTATGAATAAATTTTGGATATAAAAGTACTGAATAAATTAGAAATAAATTGATAAAAATATGGAAAATTATGGAAAAATACCCATCATTATAAAAACTGATTTTGAAGGTATACATGCAAATTTGAAATAATTGTTTGAGAAAAAATTGGGTATCAACAACTACAACACAATACATTATTGATAATCAATTTTAGTTTTCCCAAAATAGTATATTTGTCTCTTGCAGACCTCTCAATTAATTTTGTACTATCACATATTCATCAACATTCATATGGTGAATATCTTTTTTAAGGAGAAAGTTACACAATTATGGTCATGTTCAATAACATCATATGCAAGATATGTTACTTCTATTACTTTTGCCCTTTTCCCAGTGCGCGGAGCCCCAACGAGGAAGGTGTTAGTGCTTTATCATTGGGTTGTAATAATCACATTGCCATAACATTTTGGCATAATCACAATAGGTACGTGATCAATGACAATTCATGCCATAATAATGAAATTATTTTCTTATTTCATCTCAAGCCTCCTCTTAGAGGTGAGTGTGGTATATTCACTACCACTAGCACTTATATATTTTTCCAAGAATGAATATGTATTCAAAAATCAGATCTTGTCACTTTCACGTCATGAAGGAACCATAATCATCCATTTGTGCTTTACAAAATCTCATGTCAAATACATGAAAAATATTACTTTCACAGAGCGAAGAATTATTTTGAGAATCCTTATTATTCTCATTATCACAATGATGTCAATTATAATTTCGTCTATTGCCACGTCCACATCCATTAATACCATTATGGTAATAATTTTGTCTTTTCAGACTTATCACATATTGTTATCACATTCTCTTAAGAGGAATGAGAATGAAGCAAATTCAGTGGGACGCGTTTCCGCTTTTTTTACCCACAATCATACATGAATTTGATCATAGCAAGGCATAAAATTTTTTACTCCTTCGGATGGTTATAATTTCTTGCAAACTCTATCAGAGCTATAATCAAAGTTTATTGTCTTTGTATGTATTTAAAATCAAATTATAGAATTTCAAGAATTTAAAAGAGAAAATTAAAGTAAAATACTTACCTTAAATCCAGAATTTAATCATGAAGGAAGTTCATGGAACAATTGACAATCATTATGCTCTATCCCAAATCTTCTACTCAATTGGTTAGAGTTTCGTGTTGATAACGTGTAATGATAAAAAAAGAAGAACAATATTGTAGAGAAAGGGAGAGTGAGAGTTCTTATTGAATTTTGGGATCATCAGACCCCTCTATTTATAGGGAAAGAGTGACTTAGCCACCAAGTAAAATCCCTAAAATCTCTCTAAAATATAGACATTCACCTAAATAAAATACTATTGTTATTCCTCTGATAAGGGCTCGATCCTGAGAATCAATCCCAATCGAATCTATGGAAGGTTACTCTTCTTTTTAAATTACACCCATTTTCATGCCAGTTGAAACTCAAATCTTACTCCTATAATTAATTCTGTAAAATTATCATACTTCTCCTCTTAAGTTTGACAAACAAATCCCAAAGAATATCTTTTCCTTTATTAGCTCCTCCTTAAATAGATCAAAGAGAAAAAGAAAAAGATGCACGTCACTATTCAGACACACCAGAGGAGATCGAGATATACAAAGCCATACCCAAGTATGAAATTAGAGTATTATTCATTCTATTAAAACAAAAAGGTACTCATAGAATATATTTATTTTGCAGCCAACATCATTAGGATACGTAAAGAATAATATAGAAATGAACCTAACTCTTGACATTATTTTAACCATTATGAGAACAAAAACTCACTCGTCATCACTATTCCTTTGAATTTTTGGCACTGGCGAGTTACTGTACTTCCTGTGACCTTTGGAGGGTCTGCCTCTCTTCTGTGTTGGGGGAATCAGTTATTTCTCCTCAACAATTCATTTTCAATCTATTATATTTACGTTAGAATTACAGTAATAAAAATAGGGAAATAAATCAATGAAGTGATGGAATTTAATGGGAAAAGGAACACGGTTGTATAGAATAGGGGAAGTAATTGAGTAGTGTCACGCTCCAATACTCTAACCTGTCGTGATGACGCCTATCGATGGTACTAAGTAAGACGACCTTTCACATTACTTCAATTACTCATAACAAAGCTTTTTCATAACAGAAATTTTCATAAAAATCCGGAGTTGAACTCAACATACAAATGTAGTGCGGAAAGATGGCCCCAAACATCGAGGTGTCACTAAGTCATGAACGTCTAGATAGCCAGTCTACTAAAAACAGTTTCTAAGTATCTATACTGAATGAAAGAAAAAATAAAAGGAGAGACAAGGTCTGCGGACGCTGGCAACTACCTCATAGTCTCCGATACTCGCTCGGGCACGAACTCAGCGACCGCCGGAACCGTACACACCTGGATCTACACATGAGGTGCAGGGTGTAGCATAAGTACAACCAACTCAGCAAGTAACATAATTAAATAAGGGATTGAGAAGCAGTGACGAGTTAAACAAAATACAGTTCATTTCATAAACTTCAACAATGTAAGTACACGTGAGTAAATTCCGAAAAATGTACAACAAGTCAACTGCATATCTACAGAGTTCAGGTAAAACAGGTATAAACTTGCATAACGTTTGACAGAAATATGAATAAGCTAATAATAGCAACAAAAGCAAGACAAGTGCAACCTCTCAGGATCACAGTTGCTCAAGCCCTCAATAGCTCAAAACTCGACTCTCAACCCTCAATACACATACACTCAATAGGTACCTGCACTCACTGGGGGTGTATAGACTCCGGAGAGGCTCTTTCAGCCCAAGCGCTATATCGCTGCGGCGTGCAGCCCGATCCAATCTCGTTGCGGCGTGGAACCCGATCCATAATATATATATAAGTATCCCTAAGGCTTGTTTCGGCATGCAAATCGATCCATATACATAAATATATAGACCAAAGGCTTGTTGCGGTGTGCAACCCGATCCATATACATAAATATAACCATAAGGCTCGTTGCGGCGTGCCACCCGTTCCATATACCTCACATAGCTCACAGCTCACAGCTCACAGCTCCGCACTCAGGTCCTATATAGGTCACTAACCTCTCCACCCTCTCGGGCTCACATAATATTATAATAATTAGCCCAAATAGAGAATACAACAAGTATTAACAAGAAATGAGAGGAAACAGAGATATGACACATAAGTAAGACAGTGACATAGTACAAGTTAGTAGTCAATTCAACAAGTATATGACCAATGTGGGTCCCAAAAATAATATCATATGGCCTAAGCATTGTTTCTAACATGAATGGCAGTCAATTTCTCAAAGACAAGGAAAAGCGGGTAATAACAATGGGCTATTCGACTTTATAGTATCACGGGACGGACCAAGTCACAATCCCTCATGGCGCACGTTCACACGCCCTTCACCTAGCATGTGCATCACCTCCAATTGATCACATCATACCAATTTCGGGTTTCATATCCTTAAAACAAGATTTAAGACTGTTACTTACCTTAATCGCGCACAAATCCTACTCTAAAATGCCCTTGCCTCTCGAATCGGCTTCCAAATGCCCCGAATCTAGCCACAAACAGTACGAGATAATCAATATAGGCTAAAAGGATCAATTCCACAAGAAAACTACTATATATAGTCCAAAGTCCAAAATCGGCTCAATCCCCCTCTGGGCCCACGTCTCGAAACCCGAAAAAAGTCACAAAACCCGAAGCCCATTTACTCACGAGTCTAACCATACCAAATTTACAAAATCCGATATCATTTTCCCCTCCAAAACCCCAAATTTCACTCTTCAATTCTCAAGCCCTAATCTCCCAAATTTCACCTCAAAAAACTCACCAACTAGGTGTAAAATCAGTGGGTAAACACCATTATTGAAGATAAAAAGGCACAAGGAACTTACCTCAGCAAACACTTCAAAATACTTTAAATTCGAGTTCCAAAATGTGAAAATGGGGGAAAACCTCGAAGTCTTCTATTTATAGGTTCTGCCCACCAAAACCGCACATGCGGACCTCTAGTGTAACGACCCGACCGGTCGTTTCGTGAGATTAGACCCGTTTTCTCTGTTTCAACTTTATCACATGTTATTTAGCTTATTCATGATGTGTTGATTCGGTTGGTTTGGGTTCGGAGTGGTCGTGGTGAGAATTGAGACACTTAGTCTCTTAAAAGAGCTTAATAGTTGGAAAAGTCAACTGGAGTTGACTTATAGGTAAACGATCTCGGAATGTGTATTTTATAGATCGAATAGCTTCGTTAGGTGATTTGGGACTTAGAAGTGTGTTCGGAATGTGAATTTGAGGTCCGGAGTAGAATTAGGCTTCAATTGGCGAAATTGAGTTTTTGGTGATTTTCGGTCGGCAATGGAAAATAGGATATCGGGTTCGGAATGGAATTCTGGAAGTTGGAACAGGTTTGTAGGGTCATTTTGGACGTGTGTGCAAAGTTTCAGGTCACTTGGACGTGTTTTGGATGAATTCGGCATCTTTAGCGAAATTTAGAAGTTTCAAAGTTCATAGGCTTGAATCCGATTAAAATTGTGTTTTTGCGTTGTTTTGGGTGTTTCGAAGTCTCGACTAAGTTTGAATAAGGTATGGGATGTGTTTGCATGTTTGGATGAGGTCCCGAGGGCCTCGGGTGAGTTTCGGGTGGTTAACGGATCAATTTTTTAACTTTGAACTTGACAGATTTTCTGGTGTTGTTGCAGAGAATTCCATGATTTTGTCTTGATTTTTATCATTTAATTTGAAGAATTAGAGTGGAAATTGGGGAAATATTGGAGGAAAGTTTGAGAAGTTCTTTTGATGATTTGAGTGGGCAATTGAGGTCGGATTTTGGTGAATTTGATATGGGTAGAATCGTGGGGGGAATGAGGATTCTAGTTTTGTGATTTTTATCAAATTCCGAGACGTGGGACCGGAGGTCGGGTTTGGTCAATTTCGGGATTTTTGGGTGTTGAATCAAGTCACTAAATGGTTTTGAAGAATGACAAATGTTCTCACAGTTGAACCAGGTCCATCATGGAATACATAGACATGCAAACTGAATGGCACGAGAAGAGTTCACACGCAGGAGATAAACATCATCTCTGAATTAAGGGGTTATCTCCTAAGCAAAAATATTGAAAATTGATAGGGAGATGGACTTCGTATTCAGATAGGACAGAATCAAGATAGAGGAGGATCAAGAAAGTAGAGATCAACTCAAACTCTTCCACCAAGGAAGAGTTGCATCAGAATTCTACTTCAACGTCTCAACTACTGATCCTATATATTGTCAAAGTGTTCATGCTGAACAGTTCGCACAAACACAGAAGTAAAACAAGAATTGAGAGCAAAATTACCAACGCAATTTTGCAAGCAATTCATGTGAAGAATCCCTGTGCGACTCAAAAAACTACTTGAACCAGCTAGAAGAACCAGTTCCATCTGTTATCTTTTTAGTCTAGTTGTTTGTAGTAGGTGATTACAAATTGTATCTTTCAGCTTTATCTATAAGCAATTGTAATAGGTACACATTATTTAAGTTAGAGTTAACTTGAAGGTTGTCGCAATTAGCTAGAGGCTAGTTTGCCACAAGGGGATTAGAGTTAGTCCTTAGGTTTACAAAAGAGTTTATTTTGTAAATGTTTTTTGGCTCATTGACATAGTGAAGAGTTTAGGAAATCTTACTGGGTAGTAGGTCGTGGTTTTTTCACCTTTTGAGCTAGGTGTTTTCCACGTAAAATTGATGTGTTCTTTTATTTTCTGCATTTATATTCCGTATAAAACATAAAGATTAAAATGAGTGCACCACCTGTGAATTGGGAAGGAACCTGGTTCTTCCATAAAGAAAACACTTGAAAATTGGACACCACACAAATCACCCCCCCCTCTTGTGTGGTATTGACGTATAAAACATCAACTGGTATCAGAGCGGGTTATCCTTGAAGAGGTTAACACCTTAGAAAAGATCAAAATGACTGCACCACCTGTGAATTGGGAAGGACAATCAACTGCTAGGCCTTCACTCTTCAACGGGAAGTACTACTCCTGGTGGAAGAACCGGATGAAGGATCACTTAATTGGGGAAGACTATGAACTATGGGACATAGTCACTAATGGTCCATTGGCTACTATGAAAAAGACCGTTGAAGGAGTAGACGTGCCAAAGACAAGAGCTGATTGCACTGCTGAAGACTTAAGAAAATGGTAGAAGAATGCTAAGGCCAAAAATTGGCTAGTGTGTGGACTTGGTCCAGACGAGTATAGTAGAATTCAAAGCTGCACCACTGCCAAAGAAATTTGCGATACCTTGCAAGTAGCTCATGAAGGAACACCTCAAGTGAAAAGGTCAAGAGTTACTCTACTATACTCCCAATATGAAAACTTCACTATGAAGGAAGGAGAGACAATCCAAGAGATGTGTACAAGGTTCACAACACTGACCAATGAACTCAAGTCTCTTGGAAGGGTCATTCTTGAAGAGGACATGGTTGAAAAGATCCTGACTAGGGTCTTGCCATTTTTTTGGGAAAGCAAGATCACAGCTATTCAGGAATCCAAAAACATGGCGACCCTCAGGTTGGACGAGCTAATTGGAAATCGCACTGCCTACGAACTCAGAAGGCAGACAATGAAAATGGATGCTCCAAAGAAGGAAAGAAGTCTAGCACTAAGAATCACTGAGGGAGAAAATCTGGAGCAAGATGAGATGGCCATGATCACTAAGGAATTCAGAAACTACCTCATAAGAAAAAAGGGCATCTCAAGAGGTGGAAACTACAACAAAGCAAGAGCTCCAGAAAAGCCAACAAATGAGGGATGCTACAAAAATGTGGAAAAACTGACCACCACATCAAGAATTGTCCTCAGTTGGAAGTAGAATGGAAAAGGGAAAGATCTGAACGAAGGAACAAGAAGAAGGAACTGATCCATCCCAAGAAAACCACAACTAAAGCAATGGTTGCCGCTTGGGGAGAAAACTCAGATGAAGAATCAGAAGATGGTAAGGAAGAAGAACAAGCACTTATGGAAATTAGTGAATCAGATGAGGAATCATGCGAAGAACTAGAGGTAAGTATATCCCATATGAAAAACAAGATTAAATTCCTATCCAAAGAAAATCTCTTTGAGTTGCTACTTGATTTCATGGATGATTCTGAAGAAATAAATAAAGAGAAAGAACAACTGTCTAAGGAGTGTGTAATGTTAAAAGCAAAATCCAAGAACCTGGAAATCAGAGTAGGTGAATATGAAAAAGAAAACACTGCCTTGAAGAACCAGGTTCATCCACTTGAAACTAAGATCCTAGAGCTAAAATCTGATAACTTAAAACTAAAACTAGGAACTAGCAAGAAGACAGTTGATCATTCTCAACTCATGCTAGAAGAAAATGTGGGAAAACTAAAGGATAAGATGTACAATAAAGATGAACAGATAAGGGTACTAAAAGAAGAACTTGGTAAGGTCAAACATGAATTAGATCGAACTTGCAAATGGAATAAATCCTCTGATGCCTTGACATGGCTTCAAGAAAATCATAGTAGCAACAAAAGAGGACTTGGCTTTGGGAGTCAACTGCCCAAATGGGATCCTAAAAACAAGTATATCACTCTTCCTGAGAACAAAATCTGCACCCACTGTGGTAAGACTGGTCACTACAAAATTGAATGCACTGCAAAAGAGCAGGCCAGTCGAAGGAATGAAAGTTTTGTTCGAAAGAAAAGTTGGTTACCAAATTGGGCCAGAAAAAGCTTAATTCATACTTTCTCTCATAGAAGAGAGAAAGCAGCCAAATATGGTACTTGGACAGCGGCTGCTCAAAACATATGACAGGGAACAAGGAACAATTCCTTTCACATGAAAACCTCACAGGAGGAAATGTCTCCTTTGGAAATGGAAATAAAGGTGAAATTATTGGGGTTGGTAAGGTTGGTAAGGATGACACACGTTCCATTGAGAATGTGTACTTGATATGTGGCTTGAAATATGGCCTGATCAGTGTGTCACAACGATGTGACAAAGGTAACCTGGTTGCATTCACTTCCACAAAATGTTTTGTGATTAATCTTCTTATTGAAAATATTGTCTTGCAGGAAAAAAGAGTGAATAACATCTATGTCATAGACATGTCCACACTATCTGAAAATGAACTCACTTGTTTAGGTGTGTTGGACAGTGATCCCCTCCTTTGGCACAAAAGACTTGGTCATGAAAGTCTAAATCAGCTTAACAAATTAGTCTCCAAGGACTTAGTGGTAGGGCTTCCTAACATTAAGTTCAAGGAAGACAAAATATGTGAGGCATGTGCAAGGGGGAAGCAGGTAAGATCCTCATTCAAAAGCAAGAAAATGGTCAGTACCACCAGGACGTTGGAACTGGTTCATATGAATCTATGTGGTCTTATGAGAAATTTGAGCAGAGGTGGTAAGAAATATGTAATGGTGCTAGTTGATGATTACTCCAAGTTCACCTGGACCTTGTTTCTGACATCTAAAGATGAAGCATTTGATATGCTTACTTCATTTGTTAGAAAAACTCAAAAACAGCTAGGAAATCAACTTGCATCAATAAGATCTGATCATGGCACTGAATTTGAAAATGCAAAGTTTGCTGAATTTTGTAATGATCATGACATAAATCACAGCTTCTCTGCCCCAGAACTCCACAACAAAATGGAGTTGTTGAAAGAAAGAACAGAACCCTTGAAGATATGGCTAGAACCATGCTTCTTTATAATAAACTACCCTATAGCTTCTGGCAGAAGCAATAAACATTTCATGCTACATAATTAATAGATGCATGACCAGACCACTGGTAGAGAAAACTCATTATGAATTACTTAAAGGGAGAAAGCCCAACATATCCCACCTTAGGGATTTTGGATGCAATTGCTTTGCGCACAACAATGGCAAAGACTCGCTAGGTAAATTTGATCCCAGAAGTGATGAGGGAGTATTCTTGGGATATTCATCACATAGTAAAGCTTATAAAGTATATAATAAAAGAACTATGTGTGTAGAAGAGAGTGTGCATGTTGTTTTTGATGAAACTAACATTCTCTCTGACAGACAAGAACCAGAAGATGAGGAGATTGGACTGGTCAGAAGAAGTGATCAAACTGGAGAAAATATGGAAGAAGGAACAGGCGATGGACTAGGTTCAACTACCCCAAGCAACATGACAGGGGGAACTCAACATCAAACCTCATTGGGAGTTAGCCCTAATCTTGTTCCACAATAACAAGACACCATGGGATCATCAAGTTGTGAACAATTGGTGCTCAAACCACAAAGATATCAAAGTTCTCACCCCATTGAGAACATCATAACAGACTTGACATCTGGAATCAAAACCAGATCCTCCTCTAAAGATCTGTGTGCGTTTGATGCCTTTCTATCTTTGATCGAACCAAAGAATGTTGCTGAAGCTTTACAGGATGCTGACTGGGTAAATGCCATGCAAGAAGAACTAAATCAATTTGAAAGAAGTCAAGTCTGGCATTTGGTACCCAGACCACTAGATAGATCAGTGATTGGCACATAATGGGTCTTCAGGAAAAAACTCGATGAAGATGGAACAATTACAAGAAACAAGGCTAGACTGGTTGTCCAAGGATATAGTTAAGAAGAGGGAATTAACTATGATGAGACCTTTGCTCATGTGGTAGTACTGGAGGCAATCAGGCTTCTTATAACATTTGATGCCCACACGGAATTCATTCTCCATCCGATGGATGTAAGTGCTTTCCTCAATGGCTACCTAAAAGAGGAAGTATTTGTCAAGCAGCCTCCAGGATTTGAAAGCAGGGAGACACCTCACCATGTGTATAAACTTGGCAAGGCTTTGTATGGACTCAAAAAGCACCAAGAGCATGGTATGAGCGACTATCTAAATTCCTGCTAGAACATGACTACAAACGATAAAATTGATAGCACCTTGTAATTAAAGGAAAAAGGTAAGGATCTCCTGGTAGTACAAATATATGTAGATGACATAATATTTGCGGCAACTTCTGAAAAATTGAGTAAGGAATTTGCTAAACTTATGGGGAGTGGGTTTGAGATGAGTATGATGGGTGAGCTAAATTTCTTTTTAGGCTTGCAAATTAAGCAAAACTCAAATGGAACAATGATCCACCAGCAAAAATATGTGAAAGAATTGCTCAAAAGATTTAAAATGGAAGACTCAAAAGAAATAGACATCCTCATTGCAACAACCACAAAATTAGATGTGGATGAACCTGGTTCATCTGTTGATCAAAAGTTGTACAGAGGGATGATTGGGTCTTTATTGTATCTCACTGCCAGCAGACTTGACATTGTGTTTAGTGTAGGGATTTGTGCTAGATTTTAGGAAAATCCAAAGGAGTCCCATCTAACTACAGTGATGAGAATTCAGAGATATTTAAAAGGCACCACTGACCTATGCCTTTGGTATCCTAAAGGTAGTAATTTCGATCTTGTAGGATATGCTGATGCAGATTATGCAGGTTTCCTGGTTGACAGGAAGAGTACTTCAGGCATGGCACATTTTTTGGGATCTTTCCTTGTGTCTTGGGCCACCAAGAAACAGAACTCAGTAGCCCTATCTACTGCTGAGACAGAGTACGTGGCTGCAGCCTCATGTTCTGCTCAGTTGTTGTGGATTAAGCAACCACTCATGGACTTTGGTATAGAGATTGGATGCATTCCTATTTTCTGTGACAACACTAGTGCTATTAGTATGACGAAGAAACCGGTTCATCATAAGATAACCAATCACATAGATGTTAGACACTATTTCCTAAGAGATAACTATGAGAAGGGAATGATCTCAATCGAATTCTATGCTACTGACAAACAAATTGCTGATATCTTCACTAAAGCACTAAGTAGGGAGAATTTTGAGAGAAACAAGTTAGAATTAGGGATGATTAAGATCACCTAATTGAACCAGTTAAAAAAAATGAATTTTTTTTTGGCTAGAATCACTGAAATATGTAACTAACCAGATTAATCATTGCTCAGTTTAATGTCTTAAATACCATACTCTCTTTACATGTGTTAATATGATTCTATGGTTGCTAATGATGTTTTTTATTTTTGTTAATTGAGGCTAAACAAGAGACTCTAACACAAGGTTCATCGTGGCTCGCTCATCTGACTGACAAGGTACATGCTCATAACTATACACTTATTAAAATTATTATAGTCACAGATGAGCAGGACTCTAACTATATTTGGCCTATTTCAAATTGTCAGTCCTTATCTTAAAATGAACCCGTTCCAAAGAGTCCAATCGAAGCTTAATTATCCTATATTGTAGGGAGTCATAACCGTCAAATCCACTGACACTCCTGCACCGATTAGACTTCCACTTGACCAAGAATTAAGCATGTTTCACATTTATTAACCACATCTTTAAAAGGCCATCATTACCTCTCAAATCCCTCACTCTCTCTTCTTCAAAAAGCATAACCGTCGAACCAAGTTCATCATTCCTTTCAACAAAAGCAATCACAATCCTTTACTCTCCAAAAGCTTCATAATCATGTCTTCCACACCACCCCCTGCCACATCCTCATCAACCACTCCTGAAAACAATATCACTCTTAAAGATATTGGTTCTAATTCTCCATCACTACAAAGCTTTGAGGGAGATCAAGGAAAAGAAAGCTGCTAAGGGGAAGGCAAAGGTTAGAGAGCCTGTTGAGGCAATTGAGGTTGATGATGATGAGATGGACCTGGTCCATCATGAGGAGCAACCAGCTCAGGTTGAGGTTAAGACACCTAAGCCCAAGAAGGCTAAGACTTTTTCAAAGAATTCAACTTCTGTGTCTTCCAAACCTTCAACCATTGCCAAGCAAACCAAGTCTAAATCAAAGAAGGTTAAAATCAATGATGATGTTGAGTGGAGTGGAGAAGAAGCAGATGAATCTGGTAGGGAAACTGATAATCTAACAAACTTTGGAAAGCATACTATTCTGAAAGGAAATCTGTTCAGGGATCTTGAAGAATCTGGGATGATTTTTCTTGTGGACACCTTGGATGTGCAGGGTTGGACGGACCTGGCGCTTCATCTTGATGGCAGGTTGGCAAGAAATGAGCTTGTGGAATTCATGGCAAATGCAGAAGTCAAGGATGGAAGGTTTTCCACTAAGGTACAGGGGGTATTCCCTCTGAGGGATATGATGACTACACCAGACAGAGGTGGCCAAGCCTGGATGGACTCCCTTCAGCCCTTCAAATCACAAGGTCCTTGAGTGAGAATGAGAAGGAGATGGAGCCTAGGACAGTGTTCAAAAGTGAGATGAGGCCGCATCACAAACTATTCTTTGAGTTTGTCATCAAATGCTTACTGCCCAGGCAAGAGCGAAGGCATATTGCAAGTTACATGGATATCACTCTCATGAAGTGCCTGTACCGTGGTCGGCAGATTAATTGGCCATCCTTTATCATTCAACTACTGGACAGGGTTGTGAATGGCTCCAAGGAACATGTTATACTGTATGGGTTCATCCTAACTGCTGTGCTTGCTCACTTCAAGGTACTGTGAAGAAGGGTGAAATGGCGACTGCTAAGGACCACTTTGGGAAGAACACATTACTGACTTGTGACTATATTGTGAATATCCCTGAGGATGAACCTGGTTCATCTAGGAAAATGCCTGTGAATAGCAAGGTCAGGACGCTTATGAAGGTGAGGTCAAGTATGCTAAGATCTTTTATTTAAAGACTCGCCTTGAAGATGAGCGGGATGCTCTCAAAGATTAATTAGCTAAGGAAAAGGAGAAAAATGAGGGTGTATTGCAACAGATGCTCTCCCTTCTTCAAGCAAAGAACCCAACCTCTACCCCTTCCCAGCCTTAGGTGTCCAGTGCCTTCTAGAACCCCTCTATGACCTAGTTTGGGAGTGTTTTGTTTCTTTCTATTTTTTTTGCTATGGCTGTGACTATCTTTATTTCTTTTTGTGTTTGGTTCATGAACAATTATCAAATCAATGAATTGCTATTTTGTTCTTGACTTTATCTCAGTTATTAAATAGCTTACATTTTTTGGTTTCTTTTGATGATTAATTCATGATTTTGCACCTGCAATTGCCTCAATGGCCATGAGTAATTATTAAAGTTCTGGTAAGTTTATCATTTTGCAACTTTTTGATGATGCCAAAAGGGGGAAGATGTGCTTTACGAAAAATTATGATGTTTATAACCTAATGAACCTGGTTCTCTATGATAAATGCTTAATGCTATAAAAAGTGTCCTTGTTGGATTAAAGTGTCTACATGTATAAGCACAGAGTTTGTCATCATAAAAAAGGGGGAATTCGTTGAATCAAGTCACTGAATGGTTTTGAAGAATGACAAATGTCCTCACAGTTGAACCATGTCCATCATGGAATACATAGACATGCAGACTGAATGGAATGAGAAGACTTCACACGCAGGAGATAAACATCATCTCTGAATTAAGGGGTTATCTCTTAAGCGAAAATATTGCAAATTGATAGGGAGATGGACTTCGTATTCAGATAGGACAGAATCAAGATAGAGGAGGATCAAGAAAGTTGAGATCAACTCAAACTATTCCACCAAGGAAGAGTTGCATTACAATTCTACTTCAACGTCTCAACTACTGATCCTATATATTGTCAAAGTGTTCCCGCCTAAACAGTGCGCACAAACACAGAAGTGAAACAAGAATTGGGAGCACAATTACCAACACAATTTTGCAAGCAGTTCATGTGAAGAATCCCTATGCGACTATAAAAACTACTTGAACCAGCTAGAAGAACCAGTTCCATCTGTTATCTTTTGAGTCTAGTTGTTTGTAGTAGGTGATTACAAATTGTATCTTTCAACTTTATCTAGAAGCAATTGTAGTAGGTACACATTATTCAAGTTAGAGTTAACTTGAAGGTTGTCGCAATTAGCTAGAGGCTAGTTTTCCACAAGGGGATTAGAGTTAGTCCTTAGGTTTACAAAAGAGTTTATTTTGTAAATGTTGTTTGGCTCATTGACATAGTGAAGAGTTTGGGAAATTCCTATTGATTAGTAGGTCGTGGGTTTTTCACCTTTTGAGCCAGGTGTTTTCCACGTTAAATTTTTGTGTTCTTTTATTTCTGCATTTATATTCCGCAAATTGTAGAAGTTTGAACACCTAGAAGAACCTGGTTCTTCCATAAAGACAACACTCGAAAATTGGACACCACACAAATCCCCCCTCTGTGTGGTATTGACGTATAAAACATCATTGGGTAATTTTGATAATTTTAGAATGGGCTTCGTTCCTTGGCATATAATAATGATAAGAATCTTATTTTGGTAGATTTAGAGCACTCGGAGTCCGAGTCTGGAGGCAAAGGCACTATGGGCTAGGATTTTAGCCGGTTTTGAGGTAACTAACGTTTCCAAACTTGGTTCTGAGGGTTCGAAACCCCAAACTATATGATATTTGACTATAATGGAGGTGATGCACATGCCAAGTGACGAGCGTGCGGGCGTGCACCGAGTAAATTGTGGCCTAGCTCATCCCATGGCACCGTATAGTAGCTATTACGAATTGATATCCGCACTTCTATTATGTGGTAAATGTGAACATGTTAGGAATCTTGTTAAGTATAAATGCTAAGGCTTCACGGTGAAAATGCTAAGACCCGAGTGGTCGTATATTACTGTCTCATTTTGTGATCATTTGATTTCATATACGCAGTCCTGTTATGGCATATCATTTCATGCCTCAGTATCAATAATTGTTTATTATATGCACATTTATCATTGTTCTGGGCTGATTTATACATCTGTGAGCCATATGAGTGAGACTAGAGAGTAATGACTGAGTAAGGCCGAGAGCCTGTTGTTGAGACAGTTATGAGATCGGACTGCACACCGCAACGATACTTTAATCATGCCTTCATTGGCTTGATATAGCGCTTGGGCCAATAGGGCCCATCTAGAGTATTTACACCTCAGTGAGCTTATTGATATTGAGGGGTGCAGCCTGTGCAGTAGCCGGGGCAATACCTGTGGACCCTCCTACTGTTCAGGATCAGGTCCCTGCCGTTGAGATTCTAGCGGGACAGGCTCAAGCATCGGCGGTGCCTATTATGATTCCAAGTCTGCAGGAGACCCTAGCTAAAATTTTGATTGTGTGCACCAGCCTTGCACAGGTCGTCGCTATGTCTACTACTGCTTCTACTTCTCAGGCCGGGGGAGGCACTCAGACTCTAGTTGCCCGGACACCTGAGCATGTTACTCAGGGGCTTCAGACACCGGGGGCAGCTCTAGTCCAGCTGATTACCCCAGCCCAGTATTATGTGGTCCCAGCCTTGGCAGATGACGAGCAATGCAGGTTGGAGAGGTTTAGTAGACTTCAACCTCCAATTTTCAGTGGTACTGAGGGCGAGGATGCCCAGGGCATCTTGGAAAAGTGTTAGAGGATTCTTCGCACAACAGGGTTGGAGGCCAGTGGGGTCCCATTTACTACCTTACAGTTCTCAGGAGTTGCTTTTGCTTGGTGGGAGGCCTATGAGAGGCGTAGACCTGCTGATGCAGTGCCCCTTACCTAACATCAGTTCTCCATTCTCTTCTAAGAGAAATATGTAGCGCAGTCCCGCAGGGAGGAGCTGTGCAGGGAGTTCGAGAAGTTTTGTCAGGAGGACTTGACCGTGACCCAGTATGAGATGAGGTTCTCCGAGCTAGACCGTCATGCTATTTGGTTTGTTCCCACAGACAGGGAGAGGATTAGTAGGTTTGTTGATGGCCTCACTTATCAGCTTCAGATCTTTCTGACTAGGAGAGGGTATTTGGCGCTTCTTTTGAGGAGGTAGTGGACATAGCCAGAGAGATTGAGTCAGTTCGCCGCCAGGAGCGAGTAGAGAGAGAGGCCAAGATACCTCGAGGATCTAGTAGTTTTGGTGGTGTTCATCCAGGAGGTAAGTTTCAGCACAACAGAGGCCGTTAATTTAGGCCTCCTAGGACAATCTTCCCAGCCTACAATGGTGTATCATCGGGGCATGGCCCCCGCAGATCTCCTCTAGGTCGTTCATCATTCAGTGTTCTTCCAGCCCAGAGTTCATCTTGGCCACCATCAGTTCAGAGTTCCTCGGCGCATGGCTCTTCTAGTGGCTATTCTGGCTCTAAGGGTTCCCTTTAGTCCCCACCGTCATTTACTGAGAGGGGTTGATTTGAGTGTGGTGATCTAGGTCATATCAAGAGGTATTGTCCCCATGTTTTGGGTGGTTCATTCCAGCAGAGGAGCCAGCCTTCAGCTTCAACACCAGTTACTACACCACTCGCCCAGGCAGCTAGGGGTGGGGGTTAGTCAGCTAGAGGCCGCTCTATATGGGTAGGTCAATTAGGTGGAGGTCAGGCTCATTTTTATTCACTCCTAGGCAGACCTGATGCTATGGACTCAGATGCAGTGATTACAGGTATTCTCCCAGTCTGACACCGAGATGCTTAGGTCTTATTTGATCCTGGTTCAACGTATTCTTATGTTTTATCATACTTTGCCCATTTTCTGGATATGCCCCGTGAGTCCTTAGTTTCATCCGTTCATGTTTCGACTCCGGTGGGCGATACTATTATTATAGACCGGGTGTACCGGTCTTGTGTGATATCTATTGGGGGTCTAGAGACCCAAGTGGATAAGTTATTACTTAGCATGGTTGACTTTGATGTGATATTGGGCATGGACTTGTTATCTCCGTGCCATGCAGTTCTTGATTACCACCCTAAGACCGTGACCTTAGCGATGCCAGGATTTTCGAGGGTTGAGTGGAGAGGTTATGTTGAGTATGTGCCTAGTAGGATGATTTCGTACCTGAAGGCCCATTGTATGGTAGAAAAGGGGTGGTTATCGTATTTGGCCTTTGTGAGAGATGACAGTGTTGAGACTCCCACTATTGACTCTGTTCCTATGGTCTGTGACTTTCCGGATATGTTTCCTGCTGACCTGTCGGGCATGCTACCTAAGAGGGATATTGCTTTTTTGTATTTATTTGGTGTCGGGCACTCAACCTATTTCTATTCCTCCATATCGTATTGAACCAATGGAGTTGAAGGAATTGAAAGAGAAACTTCAGGAACTCCTAGATAAGGGGTTCATTCGGCCTAGTGTGTCACCTTGGGGTGCACCAGTGCTGTTTGTAAAGAAGTAAGATGGTTCCATGAGAATGTTGTTACACCCCCGAAATATTACGTCAATATTTCATCCAACAGTATTAAAGTTACGAAAGTGTTCTACCCAGCAATATTACATTACAGTGATGTTACGCTTCGCAGTAATAAGTTTTGACAGTGTTTCACCCTGCAGTATTGTACGTTGAATTTTTTGTAAGGTAATTGACATCAGTCCAAGGAAAAGATTATTTGGAGATTATAAGGATTGTAAGTGATGAATAAATTCTTGAAGGTGAGAGGGGAAGCGAGTCGAAGAAAATGAATTTCGTTGAAATTTGGTATTTTGGGTGATGTCGCATCTCGCGTTTTCGTACGTTAAAAGTTTCATCTTCGATTAACCGATGTGGACTCGGGGATGAGATCATTTTGACGTTAACGTATTTACGTTATTTTGTTTTATAAAAAAAACGATAAATAAGTTTTATGAAGGATAAAGAGGTACACGGATTAAAGAAAACGAGTTTCGTTAGAAGTGGACAATTTAGAATAAAATATGGGTCGAGGGATAATACCCGATAATTATGAACTAGTACCATGCAAGGTACCATATGACCACGGTAGTATAATTTATAATTTATATAAAAAAAATGATGAATTGTATTTTTCTGTAATTTGGTACAATTTTTAAATTATACGGATAATTGGTTAATTATCAGGTAACGGGACATTACCTAGTTAGTTATTAAATTGTGAAAATGAGACGTGGCAGCAAAAGAAGCTCACAAGACCAATGACTATGTAGGCAAATAATATTAGTGTCAACCTAATATCAACGTGTAAGACTTTTAAACACACAAGGTGTATATAAAAAATGTTGTCTCTTTTAAAAATGGAATCTATTTTAAAAAGTTTGATTCATTCTTTTGGGCAGAGGAGTTTAGTTATCTTCTTCTGTATTAAGGAACGTAGAAGTAACATATAATAGTGAAACGTCATTACATTATACTTCATTTTCAAAGTGTCAATTTCCTTGTGGAATTGTTCATCCAAATTTTCTTCTACCAAGTCTTCCATAATAACAAAAGGAAGAAAGTAAATAAGAGAAAAAAATGAGTGAAAAGCTTCAGGTATAAGGTCTAAGAAGTTCTTACGTTAAAGATAAACTCAGCAGGCACGTTGTGCTCTATCAAATTCTGCAGTTTTCCACGGATTTTTTCCTATTCCAGGTATGTTAATGCTATCCCTTCTTTCTTTTGGCATGGTCCAAATTATACTGAAGAAACG